>VUJU01001070.1:0-69317 GCA_009835225.1 Aphis craccivora | reverse complement strand
TGCATACGACATATTTTTAAATAAACATTTATATAAATTAAACTGTCGCTTTATGTTATTTTATTCGGCACATACACAACATTTCACAATAATACTATAATGTCTTCATAGCAAAAATAAATAAGAACGCTCACCTATATTATGATATACTACGACTTGTTTATAATATAATAATAATTCGAGCGAGAAAGATCGCGCGTTATCACGTCGTATTAATATTCCGTAATATCGTATCACTTATATTTCATGTCTAGGACACGTTTTACACCTCACGTGACGCATACACCTATATATACAAATATGACGAAGTATATGTGTGTATATAATATGACGTAGGTCGGACCCGTAGTAGACGTCTCTCGTTACTATATTTAGGGCTGCCTGCTGCAAAAAATAAGGGTCGTGCGTGTCACACGTGAGATGGTCGTGACGTGCGGCGGTCTCTTTGACCAAAAAACGCATATATGCATTAAATATAATTTGTATATTTATCATATACCTATTTGTACGTCATATAACTATACATATAGTATACACTGCACATAAATGTGTGCATTAAAACAGTTATAAGCGTGTGTGTGTGTACGAGTCTGGCAAAAACGTTAAACCCTATGTACACGCACGCACGACCGCAACGTATTAGCACACATATTATAAAACGTCAGTATGGCGGCGACACAATAAATAATATTATATATCACTTGCGATCCGGCGGATCGAATGGTGTGCGCCGCTCGCGAGCGGTGTTTGAGTCCATCGTATATTAGTATATACACTGAGTATACCTGCGTGGTGGACGCGGTTAAACAAGATGTTTACCCACGTAATGTGCGTTTCAAAATGTCATGAATCGCGCGATTTTACACTCGGTAGACACGCTCGAGCCCATTGGCGACGGCGGCGGCGTGTCCTTTTAAAAGCGACTGCGATGCTGCCTGTATATACCTATATATAATGTTATTATAACACGTGCAACGCCACCTCGTGGAAGACCGCGTGGCGGGGGCGTCTTCTTTTAATTTTTTATACACTTTTTTTCTTTTTTTTCTTTTCAAACATCCGCCGCGACGACAGCTCCGGGTTGTTTATTTATTTATTTTTTTCAAGTGTAGGATATCGCGGTGAATACCGTATACCGTTTTTGTTTTTCCTGTTTTTTTTTTCGGTTTGTTCCAAAAATCTTACTTCAATATTAATCAGTAATTATGCACCTTGTATTACGTACACGCTGTGCGATACTATACATGCATATAGGTACACAATATAATATGCCTGTGTATAATTTGACCACCACCGGCGTACGTACCTATATTATATAATATATACATATGTATAACCTACTTAAATTTAGTTATATAAAGGTTACCGCTACGACCTAACATTAATTATACAGTGCAACAGTACTAATTTTAGTATAAATTGTCTGCTAAAATCTATATAACGGTACATCTCATTATCTCGTATAATTATAGCAAAACATTTAAGTAATAATAATAATCGTATACACTATAAGAATATAAGTATAATTTGAATGATTTACATGTAATTTACCAATTGTAATTATTAGTCAAAAGCTTTCCTATAAGAATTATTTTTCTAATAATTATTTATAATAAGTGTTACCTACTAAAACAAAAAAAAAACTATTAACATTTTAGATCATCCAACAATCTCCCCTCTTCTAAACTGCGCTTCAACTTGCTCTTCTCTATAATTTCATTGAAAGTAGTGCAAGGATTGTTACATTTACTCATTGTGTGTTACATCCAGTGTAAGAATTGTATATTGTATTGTGCACTATGCAGTTTCATGAACCTTAAAGTATTTCAGTACCAGTATTCAGTGTTAAAATAGGTACCAACTACTTTCTTTAGTAGGTATCGAATACTTTTTTTTAACTCTTTTTATAGGAAGCTGGTATACTATATTATATATGTACAGTCTTTTTATATTGAATTTATGGATTTAATTATAGCTATTTGCGTATTATACTCATATACATTTTTAAAACTAGTGATTTGGGTACCTATAGTATTTTAAATATTATTTTGAAGAGTTTGGGTAGTATTACTTTTAAAATTTATTTTTTACAACACTGATTATTATATTATGCATGTGGATTGCAGCGGTGACTGCGCGGCGTGTCAACTTCGGTATTATAGGTAACGTGATACGCTGCACAGAAGCCGTTCGCGAGTACAAACATGCCGCCTCCGACCGCACTTATAGGTCTATTAACGGTTTACACCAAAAACATAACAATATTTTTCATCCATTTCAATGCGATATACAGCCGTTATTATTTATCGGTCGCATATTTCTCAGACGTTTTAACACGGATTTTAATTACGATAAATTGACCGTAAAACATTTCAAAATATATAACATATTGTAACGGGTATAAATTATTAAGAAGGGAAGGTCCTTCGTGTCATACGTGTCACCTGCGAAAAAAACATATGTAGGTACATATGCATTTTGTCATACAGTTATACTTATTATTTAAGGGTATCGTCATATTATATTATATAATATTGTATAGGATTTTATCTAATATTTTTTATTTAAATTTTTATTTTTGTTATCGTTGAACTTATTTACGACCTGGGATATTAATTAAACTAATTTAGAATGATGTGTTGTTGATTTTTTTAGTTTCTTAAAACAAACACCCCTACTAGAGAAATTATTTAAAATAATTTTTACGTATAGAATGTACATGGCTATTAACACGTAAAATAAAAATCAAATATCTGACTTCGAACAAGAGTAAAATTCAAGATATCTAAAGAAAATTATTGCATAAATTTCCTCATAATGCAGATTCATTGTTATTAAAATGACACTAATTTTATTCTACATATTTTACTAATTTGTAAATATTTTCAGACATATTTTATCATTTTATCATTCATATGTTTTCAAGTCAAAGTGAACAAAAACAGCCATTTTTTGGTATACATTATGATTTATATTTAAGAAATTATTTAACTGTCAATTCTACGGACACACGCGAAATAACTGTTGGCACGAACCCAAATGCGTTAATGTGGTGAAAACCACCTTACAAAAGTGTGTTCTATAGATCGACAAAGTCCCGCCAAATGAGCACTTTGCACTAAGGAACATACTGCTAACTTCAAAGGAGGCCCAGTCTACAAAGCTTCCTTCAAAAAAACCGTCCATCCAGCCAAAGGATCTGATTCCAACACCTATCAAAAAACCAAATCTTACGCTGAAGCCACCATAAATCATCAAAATTTACACACGGAACTCAAAATCACCGACACTCTCTCAAGTTTTATTTCAAATTTAAACTCACTAATTCCATAATCTTATCGACTAGACAATTCACATTAAAATTAAAATTTATATTTATCTCCCATTATTTTTCATTCCCTAACAACATCACTATTATTTTCTTTTAACCGTACCATTATTATATAAATAATACATTGTAATAACATGTAATATGTTGACGAATTGTAAGTTTGGATAAATAAAATATTTAAGAAATTATTTCAAAATTAGGTATAGAAACTTCTATGACTATAGTTTTTGAAAAAGCTCAAAATATTATACAAAATGAAACATTGAAAAATAATTTAATTTTTATCTCAGTGAATTTTAGTTTTATTGCACATATGATTACAAAATTAGAAACAAAAAAATGTATCTTGATGTATATAAATGGGCGGTAGAAAAATCAAAACTTGTTAGCGAGCAAGAAAAGATGAAAAAAGAAAATGCATGAGGTTACAGAAAAAAAACCATGGGTACATTGATTTTAAAACAATCATTAAAATAATGATTGATACTTGACAGACCCTTCTTAAAAATTTTGTAAGTATCATTTTCAATATGATGTACTACATATATGCTCTAATTATATTGGTATTACATATTATGTGATAGGTACAAGGCACATATATACATATATGTATATGATGAGCTAATGTAGTACAGTAGTTACTATTTATGAGCTTATAAAATTAAAATTTAGCTAAAACTTGTAGAAACGTACTTAGACATAATCACAAATTATAATTGAAATCAAAAATATTCAAACAAATAAAATTCTTTGATCAATACTCATAAAGTCATAACTCGAATAAGTATTATTTTAATATATAATTTTTAACTTATCAATATCTAATTGTCTATAAAAGTTGGTAAATTAATCTATAAAGTATAGTTAAGCGTATTCAGGGGTTATATATATTTTGTCCACTCAAATATAGTTTTTTAAGTTTTAAGTAACCTATCTATCACCTTTATTTTAGAGTTATACATATAAACATATTACTAGTTAATACCACTTTTTAGTACAAATTTAAAATTACACAGAGTGGGATAGTAAATACGTACGTCATGCTCTACAATATATTTCTATAATATTATTTTCTGTGATATAGGTTCAATACTTACTGTTAATACAGCAAGCACATACAGAAGTCTTAAAAAATGTGTTACCTTTGTCAGTAAGCTTCTAATAAGTGTATAATCACTTAGTGATCATCAGTTTCTTCAAATCACACCAATACGTTTTTCCCGAAACATTTTGACGCGACGTCTAGTATCAATATCGACCCGGGACATCCTGTTTGACATCTATAATATTATAATGTGTGAATGCCTGACGTTGCAGAGAAAACGTACCTGTTATTAACACTATATTCTATGTACAGTTCATATTAAGATTTAATATAATTAACCCATATCTACTTAATATATTATACTTTTATAACTTAATAAGAACGGAGTATGATATACTTATAACTTATATATCCTGTCAATACGGCTATAGACGTTAACACTTTTACTTCTATAAATACCAGTTATGTCTTTGGTTCTGCCATCGACATTTGTTACAATGTACGATTAAACTCATAGGATAACTTCCTTTCTCATTGAAAATTCTAGGGTATGCCACCGGACGTAGAATAAAGCTAATATTAAAATATCATATATTATTTACGTCCAGCTTACACGTGCTGTTAATTTAAATTTAAATTAAACACAATTTTAAATCTTCAAAAAATAAATTAGGTACAATTTGTAGGCCAGTTTTTCTTTTAAAAACTGTTAGTGACTACAAATGTAAATCGATTAAAAAATAATTCTGATCGGAGTTGGGTGGTAAAAATGCTATTAACAATAGACGTTTACTAATATTTTTTTATACCTAGTTTTTCTCATAATGCCGATATATGTATCTTAGTTTTCACAACAACTAAAAAATTTGTAAAATTTACCTCTGAATAAAGTATTATTTGTATTTGATTTTTTATCTTATGTACTTATCTACTTACATTGTATTATAAATAAATAATAAATAAGATGATATATTGACCAACAATAAACATTATTTTGGAACAAACCTTCTAAACAACAAAACACAAAAAAACACATAAGTTAATCCAATCCATGTTATTGCAGACGTGACTTAAAATCAAAAAGATAGATAAATGGTGACCACTATAGGCACTGTAAATAACATCGCGTATTATACTATAATATAAATTTATAAGGTTAATATTGTATATAATATACATACTGAATAAAAAAGGAAATTGTTTTTTTTTTTTTTTGAAAAACGACTGACGCCGTTGATTACTAGTATTATTACGTCAACTATAGAAACGTTTATTAAGTCCTAGTTAAGATCTAAACACTAGTACAACACAACTGGTTTTTCATAAAACATATTATTCAATAACGATTATCTAACACCTATATACCAATACACATTAATTAATTATTTTTGTTAAACAGATAATTTATAATTTTTAAACATATTTTATACCTAAAATATTGGTATATTTTAAAATTTAGAATACAGTTCAATATCCCTATAATATTATAAGACTAAAACTAAACTAGTCTGACCAAATACTTAAGCCAATTGTCAAAAAAAAAAAATTAATTATCACCAATAAACAACAAAAATGTTCTTCTATATTTATATTTAAACATAGGTATATAACGAATAAATAATTGTATTAAGACAGAGTACAGACTATGAATAATGTGTTATGGAAATTTCAAAACATATTTAGAAACTATCTATAGCGTAGGTATAATAAATAATAATTTATATTCGTAATATAGCTATTATCTATATTTCGTCAAAACTAATACGTATAGATACCTATTTCTCTATGGTAACGGATCGTTTGTCATAGATTTCATCATTTTCTATCAAATTGCCAGAAAACTCAATTACTCATGAAGGTCTAAAATTATTTCTTACTACCTGCAAAATCTAGTTGTGACTTGCGAAAATCGTATAGGTACCTATATAATAATTAATTGAAATACTAAAATATTTATTATCAGATGGTTATACATTTATTATGTATTCCAATGATAATAATTTCAATAAGTATTCTTATTTATACATTTTTTACGAATATTACCTATTTCTTGATTACATCATTATCATCCTTGTCGGCCGACTCAAATGGAAAATATACATCCACCTATTACAATTATTAAAATTTAATGATGTCATAAAAGAAAAAGTGAATTTAAATTATTACACATATTGTAGCTAGTGATATATTTATATATTTTAAATAACACACAATAATTTGAAATTACCATTTTTATTTCGAGTAGACTAAAAACTAGTATTTGATTGTGAGCCTATTCTGTGTTTTGTTCGGAAAACGGTATGCTGTACCTTCAACAAGATAATAGTATTTTATCTTTACATTAAAAAATTCTAATTTATTGTTTTATCAAATAACATTCAAAATTAAGACACTCTTGTAAAACAATTTTTATTGAATTTAAATGTGTGATAAATTCATATTTATTTAAAAATTATTAACTTATATAATAAAAATATTATATATATTTACATAACTATATTATAAAATATTTTAAACAGGTTTTTTTTAAAAAACTTAAGATATATTTTCCTTTAACGCTTGGTGCGAGCACTTTATTCTGGGATATATATTGTATAATAAAGCTAAGATTAAAATGCGAAATAAAATTTAAAAAATATTAAATACAATAAATATATTGAAAATGTGATAAGTACCTACACACATTTTATCCATACTATTAAATTGTTTATAGAATATGAATTATATTATTTTTTTGTTATTATTTTATTTCATTGTTACGAGAGGAAGAAGAAAATACCCATGTATTATACCATTATAATACTATACGTGCTTTAGTCTCAACTCAATCCTGAAAAATTGTTTCGTTGTGATTTTCGTGAAATTTGTGAAACTATACTTAAAATTAACAATCGAAAACATATCCACGTAACATAAAACAAAAGTATACTCTGCAATGTATATAAGTAGTCGTTTATTGTTTGAAGGAAATCGATGGAGTGTGGCGATTTCTATTCAATGTGACACCGTCAGACAGACAAACATAATATTCCGTCATTTTTCACACCAGTCAGTCACAGGTCATTTATCGTACACGGGCTGCGTTTATATATTTTAACCAAAACACTCTTAAAGACCAACTGATTTAAATAATGGACCGAGTCTACTATAATATAATATATTGGTATATTATTATAATAGTGCTTATACAAATAATTTGCAAAACTATTTATTAGATTTCGACGGCTAATAAAATATTTCTATCTATACTAAACCAAAAAAAAATATTTCTACTTAATCAAACAATTTATTTAAAACACCTATATATTGGTACTTCTATAATGGTTTATTTTTTTCCGTGAAATCTAAATTATACCGTCCTCGCAGAGTATATTGATTTATTTAAATTCATTATATATATTTAGCATTTTCTCTTCCTATATATATTTTGATTTAAAATAAATTGAAACATTTTGCAATATAGTTATATTAACTGTAACGATACAGTAGCTATATAATATATAGATACATAATATTATACCTAATACTATATTTCGCAGAATTATCTCTGTTAAAAACACCATGAAATACTTTTTTTTATACCTGTATCACGTATATAAATATTAAATATATATAATATAATACATACAGCAGCATTTTTCGAGGATATGTTCATATACTATACCTGCTACTGCTGAATATGTATATACATACAATTTGTCCTCAAGTCATATTAAATTTTCTTATATAAGTTAAAACCTAAACTGCTGTATAATAAACAATATGTTGTTAAAAGTAACAAAAAAAAAAAAAATACAAGTTATAAATAGCGCAAGGGTGACCATTTGCAAGGTCAAATCTGTGAGCAGCCAAAATTATATTCTTTTTTTTTCTTTTGCACAGAAATGTTGCGTGACTCTCGACTTGGGAGGTTCGAGCAATTTGTCATCACGGAGTTTTTTTCTAAACGGGAACTATAGCGTCCCAAAAGGTACAATATAATGGCAAATAAAAAGAAAAAAATATCAAAAGAAGTAAAATATACTATTGCGTGTATACAGCCATAGGATTAACTGCAGTGTTTAAAAATCCGCAGCGGGAGGGAAAAAAATAGGTTGTATGTGTAAAAAAAAAATACGAATTGCGTTTGTTTACCGAGAAAAAATCAGCTTACGTCCAAAACATAAATCAATGTGGGATTAAAAGAGAAAAGGAAAAATGTGCTATACCCCAGTGATGTAGGTAACATGCACATTTGGCAAAGCCCAAACGCACAATTCGACATTGACGCCAAGTACATCTACGTTCGGGTGCAAACATACAAGATTCGAGCGTTATCCGACAACACAACATGCTGCACCATGCTGACCTGCTCGATATCCACAATATATAATATGTGTATGTGTGTGTGTAATGTGTATATA
Organism: Aphis craccivora; assembly: GCA_009835225.1. Classification (NCBI taxonomy): domain Eukaryota; kingdom Metazoa; phylum Arthropoda; class Insecta; order Hemiptera; family Aphididae; genus Aphis; species Aphis craccivora. The sequence continues at coordinate 60,538 of VUJU01001070.1, read as the reverse complement.
TACATATATATTTATATATAATTTAATATCTACACTTTCTCGGCGTAATATCATTATAAAGTAGTAAAGGGAACATAGGCTAATAATAATGGGCTATATAATACATTAGACCATTATAGTTTGGTAGGTATTATAATGGGCTACAAAGAGTAGAAAAAAAATGGTACGAGTGTCGGGCTGTGTGGTATTGAGCGCTGCACTCGATGCGTGCACGGTCCGCTGAACATCTCAAACCTTTTGTTTGGCTTCGTTTCCCGTGAAAGTCCTTACTTTCGATTCGTCACGATCCACCATTTTTTTATTTTATTTTATTTTTTATTTTTTTATTTTTTTTTTTTACTGCCAGATTTCATCTTATAAATCTTTTCCTTATTTTTTACATTTTTTTTTTACTTCTCTTATTATTACTATATAGATACTCGCCTGTTTGATTATTTTACCACCTCCGCGCCGGCAGAAGTGTTATAAGCGCACGTCATTATACAAATGTACCTATATAAAATAATATATAGTTTACATATATTATATATGTATATATATACTGGCATACTGCGCACTATATAGGTACCTATCTTATATATTATATAAACGTACATGGCATATCAAATATAGGTATATAGACTTTTAAAATACGTTTTCCTTGATGTATACTTTTTTAAGTCTTTCAATAATAATATATGTATTAAACTCACACGCACACGATTTAAGACATTTTATTCTTAGTCGATATAGGATATCACCGTAGTACTATATTCTTACTATAGGTACATATTGTTTTGAATAATTCGAAGGTTTCGACGCAATATAAGTAGATCTTATTTGAATACTATATATAGTTACAATAACATAGGTATCTACGTATTATTATTTAGAGTATAGAAAATATAAAAAACCAAAATGATTAAGACGTGTATAATATATATAATGAGTTATATGGATACATTACTGTTTTAGCACCGAGTAAACGTAGATATAAAGTGTATTGTCTGTAAAAATTGAATTACCTTAATCGTGCGTAGATGGTAGATGTGTATAATAGTAAAAGCAATTAATTGAGTAAAACGAATACTTCGTTATAATAGGTAATTTAGATACTATGTACTTATTAAATGTAAGGTGTCGAAATGTATATTACCTATACCTATAGGTATTGCAGCATTCCATAAATCATCATAATAATACGACAAATATAATTATAATATAGACTATTCATCTTACTATAACCTCTATTGTAACGTAAGCAAGTATGTATAATATAGATTCTTATATTATGTAGAACGTAGATTTATCCAACTAATTTAAAATCCTTTGAACTTTTTTCTGTTTTCTAAGTTCTAGATTACACATATAACGAGAATTAACTGAATATAGGTACCTAATAATAACATGTCATATAAAGATATACATTGGACAAATTATTACATTATTATACATATAGCGCAAATAACCATAATATGTTGGATTTTATAATCTATAATATAGAAGCTAGAAAATTCCTTTTTTTAACGAATTAATCAACATTACATGTACCTATATAGGTATGATTAAATATGATTGGTAACCTATAATAGTATAGGTATAATATATTATATATCTACACCGAGAAATATTTAAAAAGCTACCGAATAATTATTTTTTAAACCTTAGGTGCATAACAAAAATAAAAAGGTACTATCTAGATTTTAGAGATATCTATGGATACACCTACGCGTTACCGCAGACCGCGCGCAGCTTCACGGCGGCGATTATAATAGGTACGCGTATTTCTCGTCGCGTGCGGCGTGCTGTGAAATTCGAAATCTTTACCGCGCGTGTCGGGCAGTGCTGCGTTGTATAACATCATAGCTACCTATATAAATCCATCTATTTATACAGGTATATATCAAGTGTTTTAAATTTCAGAAGAGTATAATGTACATATATTATATATATACCTATAAATATAGAGAAACGTCGACTATATCTATACCGTCGAATAGACGACATAAATCGTTCTACTACAATTAATATTTTTCATTTTCATACCTACAAAAAGCTACGGCTACGATTCAGCTGTACAGAGCGGTGTGGGAATATGTAAAATAGATACGCGTTTAATACGCGTTTGTATACCTATACACATATATAAGCGGTATAAACACACAGGTAGGTACAACATTATTGTGTACATAATATACCTATACGTAGGTATATAGCTATCGCGCGTTTTATGGTGTATATTATTATTATAATATTATTTTATACGTATACTGTGCAGGTCAACACACGGACACGACGGTGATGGTCGACGCGGTAACCGCTGTCGTCGCGCGGTGGGGGTAGCGGACACATCGGTGGGTAAAAAGTAAAAAATTAAAAAACAAAAATAATAATAAACGGGAGAAAATCTCACACTTCGCTCTCCGGCAGCGGGCTGCCATTGGTTGACGGCGGCGAACGGTCGGTGAACGATATACACGCCCCCGTAGGCACGGGCCGCACGCCCTACACCGCCGGAGCGCCGGCACACGGAATCCTGCAGTCTTGTTCGGGACACCAATGCGGCGGCGTTTCGTGCGTTCGGTACAATAATAATATCTCGTCGTACATCGATATTATACACTTACTTTTCAGCACTCGGGTGTGTACGAATAATATATGATCGTCGCCGACACTGCAGCGTACGCAAATCACGTCGAAAAAATACCTAGTAGTCCGACGATTTCTATCGCGTTTCGTGTTTAAATTTACTACTACGATAATATGTTATATGTTTATATGTAAAATATTTTTACTGACATAGCCACCGAACAATATATATTGCTACCGCGAGTGTACCTACCGGTGATATATTTTTTACATTTTTGTATGTTTTCATTTAACACGACATCACGTGGTTTCCTATAACTATAATTGTTTTTCGTTTCAATATAATATTTTTTTTAAACTTACGTAAATAAATAAAATATTCGCAAGTTTCGTTTTTCGATGTTCATCCGCTTTACAAACGTTTCTCACTGTACGGTTAAGGAAATATGACGGTTACCAATTACGGCATGATGAGGCCCTGTTTTACCGGATACCCATTTCAAGGCAAGTACCTATAAATATACCTATATTTATTATAAACATTATATTATTATAATTTTTCGCTTACTATAGTCATGAGAGTGATTATATAATTAATATATAATAATATGCAATATAGGTCGCGATAATAAAATCAAACAAAATCAATCTATATTTTCTATGGTAGGTTCCTAACAACCTATAGCGCATAGAAAAACCTACGGAGGTACGCATGTAAAAACATCCATCGCTTTTTATTATGTTATATTAATTGGTATATTATAATTTATATTAATACTGTACTGCAGTATATTATAACTTTATATTATACCCATATTCATTATTTGAACTCGGTTAACTGTAGTATCCCTTGTGTACTATACAGGGTCAGGGTAGGATGTAATACAATAATATAATGATTTGATTTATTTAGATGCTTCTAGAAAGTTCAAATATTTTAAAACAGCTATGTAGTAAAAAATCAAAAAATGTTCTGCAGTTTGTAATAGCCAAAAGGTATATAATATACAATTTAAAGACAAAATTTCCATATAGTATTATGACATTGTTTCTAAGCTCTTTTGATAGAAAACAGTTTTAAAGCGAATTATATGTATTAGACTATGGCGATATGGCCTGAGATAACTCAAATATTTACTACAGTTAACTTATAGATTAGGCATAATGCCTTCACCGTCCTATTTTTCAGATAAATAATAGTACTATTGAATAGAAATCAACTGCCAGGAGTCAAATAAAATAAAGATAAAACGGTTTCTATGATATAGTTATCTATAATATAATATATATTATCTAAGAAAATCCATGTTGAAGTCCGTTTCAAATTCTTGCTATAACCGTGGATTGGTGACATGTATAAAATAGTTTATAATAAATGTTTTAATGATTCATGATTAGGTTAGGTTATTATGTAATACAATATTCTATGATACGTCAAAGAATATAGAAAATATATTCATAGTATATATATCTACTCATCACCATACTTACTGCATACATGCACATGTGGTTAAATCGAAGGTACCTATACAATAAGCAAGATATAAACCCAAATAGTTTTGAATGTTTTAGGTTCTCATAAAAAAACCATCAATAGAATTGACTTCTGATATATTATATTCTGATATATTATATCCCTTACCTAAATATAAACTTACCATCTCCAAAATCACTGAATTGGCTTAGAACGCACCTATAATGTACTCTTACAATACATGTGATATGATATTATAAATATTTTACAATAGATATACCTATACATAAATATTTACCTATATATTGTATCATCCCGTTATTTAAAACTTGTGTATGATATATGTCTGCAGGCCAGGGCCGGGTTAACCAGTTAGGCGGCGTATTCATAAACGGCCGGCCTTTGCCCAACCACATCCGGCTAAAGATCGTCGAAATGGCCGCGGCTGGAGTACGACCATGCGTCATATCTAGACAGCTACGCGTGTCACACGGATGCGTATCCAAGATTCTGAACCGCTACCAGGAGACGGGCAGCATCCGGCCGGGCGTGATTGGCGGCAGCAAGCCTAGAGTTGCAACGCCAGACGTGGAGCGTCGAATCGAGGAGTATAAAACGGAAAATCCCGGAATTTTCAGCTGGGAAATACGCGACAGGTACCTATCTTACACAATATAATAATATACTATTTGAATTTAATATAATATATATTATGTATATACTAAACCTACTACTTATACCTAAGATATATCACACACGGAAATAATATATAATATAGGTATCGGCGTCGTATTAATCTTGTCCTGAAATCGGCAATCCAAGTTATTGTTATATATAAATATATAACCCAGCTATTGTTCCTAAAACTGTATGCTGTTAGAAATTTAATATGTCAGAATCAAAAATAATTAAAAATCTAAATAATATTTTAGTAAGGTTGTATAATACTTAGCTTACATGTGTGTATTTCATATTTGTGCATTATGATACCTGATTAATTGTTATAATAGAGTTTTTGTAGAATATGACGATATATATATATTATATTCGATGTTTGCTCTTCTATATTTCTTTGATAAATACCTATAATTCGTTTTAGATACACGAGATACCTGCCCTATAATTTAATATACATACACATATTGTTAAACATCATAATTTTTTTAAGAATACTCAAAATATATCTTTGCTTTTGACTATATACAGCATAATAATAAGTACACATATAATATATTTAAAATTGTATATTAATTTTATTGTATTCAATCTCTCCAGCAACAGTATAGATTCTTACTATTTATTCATTTTGACTATTATTTGGTGTACCAACAGATAATAGCTGATACTTCAACACGAAACACATTTAAATAAGTTTGATATACCTACTATTAATGATATTATATAATAACTATAGCTAACCTAACTTATAACTAGCCGTGCCAAATACCTATACATGTATAAACTATGTATCTATAATATTAAGTTATATATTTTCATATTATTCATCAAGACTTAAAAAGTATTAATTCGTAATTATTTTATAACTAATAAAGTCTATCTTGTAACCACACATATTATACAATAAATTGCACAAAATAATTACCTAATCAGTAATATAGTTGAATAAAATGTAAATGTTTAAGATAATTTTAAAAGTTACGTAAATTATAAAATATCATAATTATAAACTCAACACCAAAAAATATTGTTATTTAAAAATTAAAACTTTAGGTATATTTATGATTTTTAAAAAAAAATTTAATATAGCATATTATATCACATCATTTGCTCATTTATTATATATAGTGATGACATTTTTTATCTTATTATTTATTAATTTTAACATACCTATTATACATATCACATATTATAGTAATTTTAGGGAGCCAATAAATTATTAATAATACCATTATCTTCCACTTAAAATTAGTCTACATTGCAGAGACAACAATAGCATAATATAATATATATATAATAAATGAATACTTTCAAATGGCATATGGCTAATGGCAATATTATATATTTTCTAGCATCCTTTTTCAGTAGGGTACGCCTATACCTATTTACCTTTTGAACGTACAGTTAATAAAAACGACAATATAAATTAATAAATATGTGAACTGTACCCGTACACGCCCATTGAACCAAATCGTTTAATTTTTATTATTATTATGACTTGTACTGTGGGACTGCACAAATTGTTAGATATAAAATATACGCGATGACAATGTGATATTTATAAATAAAATATTATGTGTATATTATAATATATTATAGCCTCGCCAAACAAAATTTTAACAGTCGCTTTCATCAGAAGATTTTATCGACCTCTCAAATATATACCTTTGCACCAAAAAATGTTTAAAAGCATACCTTTATAGATAGTCTCCGATCCATATTATTGTGTTTTAAGTATAATTTGTGTTATTAAGTTTTTAAGTGATTTCTTTGCTGTATTTCAAATTGAATAAAGCTCTAAGAATGATCCCGTTTTTGTTTCAGAAATGACAATGAGCCCGCCCAATATCACGATAATAAAAGGTTAGTGTTTACGTATTTCTCTTAAAATTTCAAACGGAACTCTGTTTCTTGTATAAAATAAAATAAAACTACACAGCAATGATTTGGTTTATTAGTTTTAAAATTTATTATTATGTGTTCTATATAAAGGGACGCGTGCTCTGTGGTTTTTTTTCCCAAACAAGACATACAATCCACGTACTATGTATGTATACTTAATACAATCATCAGTTGTCAATGGGATGTTTTTTCTTTTATACTATAGGGTCAAAACTTTTTATCCTTGCTGCACCCTTTGAACATCAATATTAAACTCACTGAAGGGCATTCAAATTTATTGACTCTAAACTGGCTCGCTTAAATACTATTATGTAAGATTGCTGCCGCTACATACTTATACAATGTATATACCTACATAGTATAATACATATTTGGTGTACAGAGCCATAAATAACGGTTTCAGAATATGACCTTTGGATCCTTTTTCTTTTTTTTTGTCACTATTCAACTTCGATTTTTTTCTCTCAATCTTATTGTTAGGTAGTCCAGTATGTGTGCACTGCTTGGTTATTTCATGCTTGTTAAGACGTCGAACAACAATAAAATTCCGTACATAAATTAATGGTTTCTTAAAGTAGTCTAAAATTTATTTCTACACTTGTCAACTACTTAAACATAAAAACTGACTGTCCGTTGGTTGTGCATATAGATATGATATGTATGTAATATAAATGTATGATGTATATAATACCTCAAGTGTCTTAAAATACCAACCCCCTGTAGGCAACATGAACATTGTAAGTTTATGAAAAAATATTTCTTTACTTATAATATTATATATATATATTATATTCATGATGCATGCATACTTCTTGCTCGTGGTTTTGTTGAATATAATATATCGATCATACCTTCAGTATTAAGATTACATGTATTGCAGTGTACAAACACCTTTCCGAACACAGCGCAAATTATTCTCATTACATAACGTTACAAATGTCCACTTGATCTATTGTTTTCCTCTTTTATCGGTTGCATAATCCAATTGTTTTCGATTATTACGCAATTATTCAATATAACATTATTATCATAATGTAATAATATAATACATTGTGACACGTCTGTATGCGTATACATAAGATATATATCAAATCCCTCTCTCCTGGACATCGTTACTTCTTATTTTTACGAGTGTGTCCTTATTTTGTGAATTTGTTTTTATTTCAAAACAGTTTTCTACCGGTATTATAATACTACCACAGTAGGGGGATGTTACCGTTTCATTTTTTTTTTTTTTTGCTTTTTGAATTCGTTCTTTTCGTTTTTATTATTACGTATTTGTTATTATTTGTTATTTTTTTTTATTTCTGAACATAGAGATACAGTACTCTAGTTCCTCTAAACACAGTAGGAGGGCCCATGCATGGGTTTTATTTAAAATCTTTATAGGTATAGTTGAAGTAAATTTTAGCTTAAGAACGTTTTATCAATTCTGAAGGACTTCAGGCTTCAGCTAATATCTTTTATATGCACATATACGGCAGTGCAGGTATATACACATGACTTGATACTTAAATCAATATTTCTATACATTACCCATCGACACTACTGAACAATCGAAAGTACGTGGGTGTGAAAAAGATAAAATACATACAAATAATTTCATCTGGGAGAAAATACGCGTCTTATTATATGATTGATAATAATACTTTGCGATAAATCGTAATAATAATAATTTCTCCATATTATTTCTATTTTTTATAGATTGATTAGAGAAGGATTGTGTGACCGAGGAAGCGCTCCGTCTATTAGCGCAATATCGAGGCTTTTAAGGGGTCACGATGGCGATGATTCGGCTTCAGAGAAAAAAGTTAGCGACGGTAAGTTTATTTTACCTTTTAAAAATATACATATATAGTATATAAAAGCGATATTCATATTATTTCTATTGTGGCATCTATACAAGCGTATTATTGTAATAATATTTAAGGAATAAATCAAGTAAAAAGTAAAAACTGAATACAAAAGTCTTAAAGATAAAAATATTCCATAATGCTCTCAACATTTTTTCATTTTGCTTTTATACGACCATACAAATCAGACATGGGTTTAATAGAACATAACATTGAGTATATTATTACATATTCAAAATTATTATTGTGATCATCGAAAATTGTCCACAAATTATAAAATTAAAACAATTGAAATGGTCCATAAATATTTTTTGATCTGATAATATCAAATATTATAACTTAAAATCGTAATATTAAAATGAAAGTTCGATAGACCATTAATAATTATTCTTAGCACATAAAGTTATTTTTCAACTTGATACTTTTTCAAATCGTTAATATTGTGGCCGTGACAACACATTTGCGAAACCGATTTTTTTCTTTCTTAGTTCTCCTCTAATGAAGCGATAATAAAACAGTTTTTATTGTGTTTGGCATTCGTTCAGACGTGTGTATATATATATATATATATATGAGTATGACTTTGATGGAATGGAAACGGCATACTCTATTACTGCAGTGTTCCGCCGTTAAACATTTATTATAATTCCAATATGTGAGCTAGTGATATTTAAATTGTCGTAGTAAAAAATTTTAGTGACCACGTCGCCATATAACCACGTAACAATAGCTTTTGAATGGTATATGGTATTGAAAAGATAAGCCACACAAATCGAAAACATGATTGATATAAAATAATGGTTTTGTTAAAAACCATTAAAAACGTACTTTTTAAATTTTTTCCCTTCTAAAGACGAATTAATATGTTGTACCTACTACCTATGTAATAAACTAATAGATGAAAATTTAAAATGAAAACTCAGAACCTATTACAATCATTACATGGATAACAATTATGAAATAGTACTTAAACATTTATCATAATAAATACGTACTATAATATTGTTTTTAAAATTTGTTTAAAACCGTCTCAAGTGAATTTTAATTAATCAATATGTTGAAATACTATAATTTTTAATTTAAGTTACATGTGTTTGAAATTCATGAACATAAAATCGAACATTCCCAAGTGTGTTTGTTACCTATACCTAAAATAATCAATGTACGACATTTAGCCAATTTAGGTATATTATATAATATAGGGAAACGATGAAATTATTTCCATAAAACCTTTTAATTATAAATAATTATTTGATACTGAAATCACTCAAACTCGTCCAGGGGTCAAAGATGGAATAAAAACACAAAAATAAAACTTTTATTGTTGTGTAAGATTTGCAGCGTAGGAAAAGGTCAAATGCAACTTTAAACGAAACGTTATCAGCCAGAAAATATTTAACACGTCGTACTTGTATAAATAATTTGTAAGTAAATATATACAATAATATTGTTCGACATCGATTAACATTATATATATTATATATAATATCTGCAACGATGCGGTATAATCGAAACCGAACGCACGGCCCCGGCACGCACTTTGCCTCGGTCTCACACACCTGACGGTCGTTTACAAATTGTGTGTCGATACTGCAGAATATCATCATATTATATAGATTTATATACAATCATCGTCTCCGACTCGTATTCGCATCGCGAAAAACCGATTCTCGTACCGCAAACGTCATTAGTATACACTATACATTCATATCTATGCACAATATATAACAATAACAATAATTATGATGATGATGATGATGATAGTAATAATAATGCCAATAATGGTATTATATGTATAATATACCCGCCGCGACGACATAGCGTTATTGTTATTTTAAAAACCATTACCCGGTTTTGGGTTTTGGCCGCTGCCGACAGTTCGTAAGCGCCTTCAACTCTGTGTGACCGCATGCCGCCGCGACGCCGCCAAAAACCCACAGCGAAGTTTTTTTTGCTAAATTATTATGAAAAATGATTTTTCGTTTCCCTCCGCCGCCCGTGACGTGCGACCGTATATACAAGACTTGTAACAGTGCGCCGCCTTTTTTTCTTTCCCATCTCATCTACGCACACATACACACACACGCGCGTAAACACTAATAATGCATCACGAAAACACAATAAAACAAAAACAAGCGATCGCTGGCAAAATATGTTTGTTGCAACCGCCGCCGGTCGGTCTCTTTGTGTAACCCAATCGTTGCGGTCTGTCGAAATTACGTACTTCAGTCATCCGACACTTTCAAATCCTAAACTGTTATGGTGTATGTGTGTGTTCGTCTCGGCATACGTTTAGTCGGATGGTATACTTACTTACAATAATAATAATAATAACATATAATATATGTACAGTTGCTCAAAAACCCTTGCTCGTTTTGAATGATCTATTTAATTTGGTTACATTATTACGGTTCATTCCACGAAATTTGTTTTATTTGGGTGTTTCGAAAACATATTTTTTTTTTACCTTTTTGTCATTAAAATTACTTATGTATTATTTGAGGCATCTTCGTCGTAATATTAATAATCATTATGACTATTTTAATGGTTGGATTAAATTGCTAAATAGATAAATTTAAGGTCCTATTACCCCTCAAAAGTTTTAAGGAGGTATTTTTCCATATTTAGATATTTTATCCCATATAATATGCAAATTAAATTAAAATTAAAGATAAATAATATACAATATTTATAGTTATTTGATAATTTTATGGCCAGCAACATTAATTCTTTACCCGTCGAAGACTGTATACCAAATGTCCAAATGTATTATATAAATATACAATATAATCGCTATCCATTTAAATTTAAACCCTATAATAATTATTACATACATATTTTTTCTGTGTTTGAAGTTTAGACGTTTTTATCGTAAAATTAATCTATTATCGGTTATTGACTCATCGTGGAGATTATGAATACCTATAATGATGAAATATATTTGATAGCAGGTGCTATCGATATAGGTATTTTTATACAAAAATTTCTATATATTATGTTACTGTTTATGTATAAAATTCGTTACAAAAGAAATTCAAAATTGTTAAAACAAAATAGAAGCGTTTTAGTTCATTACTGTGTTCTAACGATTAATAAACATTTACGTATGTATAAATACTTGGATATTAAATACTAAATATTAATAATTGTGCAGTTAAATTTCAATAAATTAATAATTATTGTTATTATTCATAAGTTAATGTCCGAATGACTAAAATTAATAAACAAACAATTTAGCGATTTGCAATATTTTTGTGAGGGTTTCAAATACCTACCGGAAAACTTTCAATAACAACACGCAATGTTAAATCTTAAAAGTGAACACATATCGTGTTTATCGTTATAACGCATAATTTGTGATAAAAATTCCCACGCGTGTGTAAAGATAAAGGTGATGCTTGGTTTTTAGTTTTTTTTTTTCATAATTGGTTCGATTCACACAAAATTTCATCATCGTACATTACAATATGTTGTACAGGCAAAACTTCAGATGGTTCGGATTGCGATTCGGAACCGGGTATACCGCTAAAACGCAAACAACGCCGCAGCAGAACCACGTTTACTGCGTTACAGCTGGATGAGTTGGAAAAGGCATTCGAGCGCACCCAGTACCCAGACATTTACACTAGAGAAGAGTTGGCCCAGCGCACCAAACTCACCGAAGCCAGAATACAGGTGACAATATGCGAATTTAAATGTTATTAGTAATAAAGTAGAAAATGTACGTTGCATAAAATGTAGGATTAGTATACATAGAATGCCCAATGTAGGCGAACAATAAGTAAAATATGAAATTATATTTCAAATATAGATTAGATATAACTTCGAAAGTTTAAACTATATAAAGATAAAAATAGTTTTATAAATAGTGTGTTAATATTTATTTCAATTAAAAGTTTTTCAAAAAAGAATGATTTTATATTTTATAATGGTTTATTGCAATAATTTGTTTCATTTTATGTACTTATAAACTAGAATTATTATTATACATCTTTGCATATTGCACGAAATGCGTTCCAATGGTTTCTACTATTGAGGTAAATTTAAACTCTTTGCGCGCAATAAAGAAACGTTCAAAACCGTTCCTATAAAGTATATAGTATAATTTATTAGTTTATACACCGATAATTCGACGTTAAATCGTTAAAAAGATTTATGTATTTTGATAAATATACCTAATTTCTAAGATTGGAATACCTCTCTAGTCTCTACTGTCTACAAGCTCGATGCTCCCAATTTACAGTAGCTAAAATTAATCCATTTCATTCAATGACAAATTCAAAAACGATATTTCACAGTGTATATCAATAATTGGTTTCTTAAACTATTACATAAATCTTAATTTTCAAAAATGTGTATCTTAACCATTGTTTAGAAAAAATAGTTCAATATTTATCTTTATTTTTTTATTATAATTTATAAATGTATTGAATATTTGAATTTTGAATAACATTTTGTCGAGTATATATTATTTATATTATTTTATAATGTTTTGTTTGTATAACTTACAAGCTCTAATTAGTATTGGCATAGTCGATACATCGGTTATTTTTTAGTGTGCACGGCTGAAATTTAGATTTGACTCCCCCTCCGTGCACCCATTTTTATTCACCACCCAAAATACGCATAAGAAATTCAAATTTAAAATCACTATTAATTTTTTAATTAATGTTAAAATAAATAAATACTAATGGGCAATGACATACCATATTAAACCAATGCAAATCCATATCATTGACAGTGTATATGTCGTTTCTTTGCAGGTATGGTTCAGCAATCGGCGCGCCAGACTAAGAAAGCAAATGTCTAGCAACACCGGAAGTTCCACGCCAGGTTCCGGTGGCTACGGCATGGGATTGGCCCTCGGATACTCACCGTCTGGTCAACAGCAACAGAACCAACAACAACAGTCGTCGGGCCCGAACTCGTCATCCACGCCCGCTTACATAATGTCACCGCAACAATTGCACGAACCGTACAACACGACGCCGGACGGATACAAAGGTACGGAGAATCATGCATACCTACCTATTAAAATAAATTAAATTATTATATTTAAAATATGATTTCGTTTATTTTATTACCCCAATTCGATTAGATATTCTTTTGTAGTGAAGAAAAAATAGTGAAATTATTAAAAAAAAAGTATTTACTCTCTTACGTCCTTTTTATATGTACGAGATAAACAACACACATTAAACACATTTAATCGTAGTTTTATAATAGGTATTTACTATAAAATTTGCAACGATTTTTTAAAAATTTGATGCATTCTTCGTGACGAAGTTTATTATTTGTCACACACACGATAATTATAATATATACTTATATTTAGTGTACGGTCAGCCGTTATAGTTGTACTAATAAATTTATCGTTTTAAACATATGTATAGAAACTGACGACCATCATCATCAGCAGCAGCAGCAACAGCAACAACAACAGCAACAGCAGCAGCAAATGATCAAGGATGAACATCAACAAAATAGCATGATGTACAGCGGTCTAAGTGCCACGTCATTAATCGACCACGATAACAGGCCTCATAGTAATATCAGCACCGAAGCAGCAACGGCCACTTCGTATATAGGAATCGCGGGCGGTACGTACCCGACCACGCCGCTCTACACGTCCACGTCGTCGCTGCTAACTTCCCAAGTAAGTTTTCATACGAACGTAATCATGGCCTGATTAACCAATAGGCTAAGTAGGCTACAGCCTAGGGCGCCAATCGGCCAATGGTTAAATTGGGGGCGCCAAAAAATTTTGTTTTTATAAATGTAGAACTTAGGGGCGCCAAATCAACTCTAGCCTACTGGCGTCCAACTCTTTAATCAGGCCCTGAACGTAATATAATATGATGTCAGTCATACACCAACTCCACCCAGATATCCGTCTCTTTGTCGTCCTGATTGTTTATAGAAATTTAAAAAAAAATGAATAATACAAAATGTACCTTTGAGTCGTATAAACACGAATTAAGCCCTCTCGTAGTTTATGCATCAAACGAAATTTTTCATAGTCCCAGTTAGAGATTAAAAATGTTTACACCATTTTATGTTGATTAACTTTCACGAACGAGAAAAGTATCTTCAACATTTTATCCCCCCCCAACTTATACCAACCACCATAATGTCATCATGGAGGTCTAATAACGGTTTCGAATCCCTTCGACAGCATCATTAGAATTACAAATGTCTTGGTGATGACCAAACTTTTTTGCTTGTTATTTATTAATCAGACGACTTTATTGAAAATGTTGATATCTATAATCTATCGACATTGTACAACTATATTTTCAACAATTATCCTTATCTAAGTATATACATTTTGTCATTTCAATAACTCAGAAACTATTCATTCATGTTTTGATTTGGATAGGTATATCAAAAACTTTAAAAAATCCCCTATTAATAATTAGCAGGAAAATAGATGGTTATCACTTGAAAAATAGTTATCTATTACCACACTCCTTAAATGGTATAAGAATCTAGAAAATGAAATTACCGTTCTTAAAAATTCCAATAATTAGAATAAATTTATTTGAAGGAATTCAAAAATGTAAAAAATAGGAATGGGCGTGATTGGTGAATGGTGAACCACCTTATATATACCTATATGTATATTTATATTATATTATATCATACAACTTTCCGTCGTAGCTGTTTCGTTTGTCGTATTATGGATATAGGTGTAGGTAACTATAACAACTTTATCAATATAATAATACCTAGTATAGAGTCATAATTTCATCGGGACGATCGATAGGACTATACTATTATGTAATAATATTAATCTTATATTATAAAACGGGACGCGCACGTGGTAACATTAATGATTTTCTTTCTGGAAAACGTATTGTCACCGCCGTCATGCTTATAATATTATTATGTACTTGTATACGTGCTGTACACCTATGTATATAATAATAATACATTTTCATGATGCCCGACCGGTCGCAGGCTGCGAGGAGGTCGTAAAAAGGGTCTCGCGGTGACACCGTTTACCGGCGGGGTAGCTGAGTTATTTATAACCGTATATATAATATAATATTATTATCGTGCTGCGGTGACGGACGCCCCCGTCGTTCGCGACATATATAATATGTTATATACATAATATTATAACGTTATGCATTATCGACTATCCTTGTGTGTAGATCCGGTCTCGCCGTCGCATTGTACACATATAAATATATCTGTTTTGTATTATCATATTATAATATTATGTATATACGATCGCCTACGTTAAATATTGTTATTATAAATAACGCGATTCGACGACGTTTATACATTATCCGACCTATATATGGTCTGACTAGCGGTTTACTTTCAGTAGACCGCGGTTATAACTGAAGGTATCATTTGACCATCGCGGTATCCTATATTTTCGGTATCTGAGAATACTACAGAGTGTAAGCCAAAGCACCTATCGAAAATAACACACTAGGTTTAAGTCCTCATCGTATTGTTTTCGGAAAATCACCACATACATGGACATAAATGGCCAGAAATCCTACTTTGTAAAATATAATAATATGATCGACCACGATTGTAAAAACCTATTTAGAATCTCTGATCCAGAACATGCAGCTTATAAGACTAGAACAGGGGTGGCGAACCTATGGCACGCGTGCCAGAAGTGGCACGTTGGTCAAATTTCAATGGCACGCGAAAAATTAAAATTATAAAAATTATGCTAGGTATTTAAAATTTATAAATTATGTTTAAAAATTATAATATCCCTATTTTTATCCTAAGAAAATGTTATTTCCTTTGGGTACGTGAAAATTTTTTAAAACCTTAATTGGATAAATTTGGCACTTGACCCAAAAAAGGTTCGCCACTCCTGGACTAGAACCTTCTTTCCACCCCGTGTTCTATTTTATTTTTGATAAAGTCCCCTTCCACCACGGTATTAAAAACTGTTACAATCGTAAATTTAAAGTAAGCATTATAGATATTCCTGGATATGTAGCTGATATCAAAATTTGAAACTCTAGAGCGTGACCTATACAATATAATATTCTATTCGGATTCTATTCGGTCAACAATTATGGTTATATAACGTTTTCATAATTAAATATTCTCCTTTCATCTTGCAGATGGGACAGTTGAACGGAAACGGTCAGCTCTCGCAATTGCACATCGGTCCGGGCAGCGGCCATCACCAGGCCTCGTCACCGAACTTGCTGTCAGCCGCATCTCAGTCCTATCAGATCGGTTCAGCAGCGGCCAACTCGGCTCCCACGATGATCACGCATCATCAGCTGTCTCCTGTGTCGGCCAACATCACACTCATGGGACAATCGAACGGTAAGTCAAAATATCAGTACATCCATCTCTCCAAACTATACGACCCTTATTCGACTGCAGCGTACATGTGATGGAGAGCTGTTTAGGACATAATATGCAGTACACTATAACATACCACACTGTTTGTCTGCTTGATTTTAACGTCAAATTTCAAAAACAGATATAATGTGGTTATACTTGTTGGGTTACAGCAGCTACATCAATATGAAACGATTTCGAAATATTATCTTTTACATATTATTATCATACATTCTAAAATATTTTTTTAGACGTACCTACCAATTATTATAAAAATATTTTTTTTATTTTTGGTTCTTTATATTATGACATTTCTAGAAATATGTACCAAGTTTAATAATTGAATAATTATATATGAGGGCGGGGCGGCGGGCGTACCGGACTGTACCAGTAGTAGTCGTCACAGTATGATTTTATTCCATGTATAAAACGCGAGTAGGAGCCTGTGGACTGTGGTTTATTATTTAATGATCATAAAAATTCTATTCACAGGTTTTACTTTATAATAAGTATTATGTGTTTTTTTTTCCACTAGCACCTTATCGGATAGATTATTATACCTGTACAAAATAGCATATCAATTTGTATGTAGTATAACGTACCTACATATATTACTGTAGTTTGAAAATCGAATATTGATTCTGTGTACCTACTGTACCTAGGTACTTTGAAGTTTTAAAAGTCAGATTTAAAATTATCAATATATCAAATTTATTATGCATTATTTTAAACTTCTTATATTCACTTATTGTGCTACAGGAGTTCTTCGGAATATTTTTATTTTTATCGTAGTATAGTTGAAAAAGCTGGTATTTCTAAAAGGGATTACAATTTGAATATTGTTCATTATTTATCCGTGAGTTAGTGTTTAATATTTACATTGTGTGGTTTTATCATACCCAACTTAATTTTAACGTGGGAACCAATAATCTTACCATACTTACCAATCTAAATCTCTATAAGTCATACCTATACTTAAAGTTGAATTTTTGCGCACTTTCAACAGGAGCGAACGGTGGCGATAGCTTGATTACAGTGTCGTCATCCGAACTGGTGTCCATGCAGAGCCCGTCCAGCTGGTCGTCGCTAGCTAACCACCACGGAATCGGCATCGGAGGCGGAGGCGGCGTCGGCGGACACCATCAAATGCCGCCCATGAACCCGACCCGGATAAGCCCGCAGCCCGCTCTCATACCGACTGCTTGCATGAGTGGTCAGATGAGTCCCACTTCGGCTGCTTACTACCAGCCTCGACAGACGCATCCGCCGTTCTACACGTGGTACTGATCTCCCCTCCGGGTGTGATCCAACTCGCTCCAACGACTTTTCATTGTTTTCTTCTATCTGAACGAAAATTCCGACTGCTTACGACTCGCCACATTTACCTTTCAGAAGCTGCGGTGCACTGAAAGTATCCCACAGCGATATCTATCGATACGTTCTCAGATTTAAACAAAAAAAATTGATTTTGCGTCTCGAGTCTCGACCGGTGTGGTAAAGTTCGTTTACGGCGAAGTGCGTCATCGTCGTAGGTTCCTATAAATACGCGCACANACACACACACACACACACACACCGATTATCGGCGAAGTCTTGCACGCACTACAGGTCTGTTCTAAGAACGAGCGCACTTAAAATATATTATAGCCATACCAATACTAATAATAATAATATAGTGACGTGAATAATAATATTATGTGTAAGCACAAAACAATAATATTAAAACAAATAGAAAACCGTCGGAATCTTCCAGTTCTTTCTGAAAATCAGACAAGATTGAACGAGATGGAAAAAAATACGGACTATAGTGAACAAAATTGCGGCCGTTTTTCGGCACTGCAACACGCCCGTCGTATATGATTATTGTTGTAATATTGTTTACAACATTTCGGTTCATAAAAATGATTGTAAAACCTGTGCTCTACGTAGTGAATATTATATAATAACACACGCCACATGGTATTTTTAATGTTTTTACTTGAACTGGCGGCCGCACGGTCATTTTGTAGCCATGAAGGACGTTTTCGTTTGATCAGAATAACTATATTAGGTATTATTAAATAATATTTCAAGTACTATATTTTATTATCATACCATAATAATAATGCACTGGATCGTGGTGACAATATAATAGTATTACACACCTATAATATGTGTATATTGTACGATACGATGACTGTAACTCAAATATACGCCACAATGCCACATTCCGAATTGTATGGCTAAATATTATTTACTCTACGGCTACGTCGTAAGGGACACAAGTTATAGTGCACATATTATACACCTACTACAATGTACTAATGCACACAATGTAATATAATAGTACATGACACGACGTGCACACCTATATACGTGTGTAATATTATAGGTATGATATTATTATTTTTATTGTACTGTTGGCGAGTATAAGATTATTGTTGTCGGTAGTCGATTTTCAGAAAATATAATACAAGTCCTTTGCTGGACGCCAGTGATCTTCGTCCCTTGGCTGGAGTGTGCGCCGGCGGCGGTGGTGGCGGGGTGTGATAGAGTGAAAGCAAAAAAAAAAACAAAACAAAAAACAACCGTTATCGTTTTGATAGGTCTTCCGGTCAAGTATGCCGAGTTTAAGTGTGTTTGTATAGGTATTATAAATTATTATATAAAACATCGGTGTGCACAATAGGATTGTAGTAGGTAGTTAACATGTGGTAAACGTTACGAATTCTTTCATCTCGCTCGCTCGCCCATCCGCCCACAATTGAGCATAGTGAACGGGTCTCCCTTGCGAAACGTACTCGTGTCGTACGCACCACTCGCTAAGCTGACTATGATATATATTATATCATGATAAAATAATATATTAAATGTATGGTCAGAGGTTGTCGAAGCTTGACTATTGTACCTGCACAGCTCGTAGTCTTCCCTATATACGAGTATATAAAATATGATGTAACATAAAAATACATGTGTGAATTTTGTTCGATATAGGTTAAGTCTCAAACTTTAACATGATGATTATTTTATAATGTACATACCGTTTAGTTTTCTTGTTGCGGGTAGTCGAAATAATTTGTTTTTATGTTCCTTGTATTCGTTATACTATATATATATTGTATATAAAACTGTATAACATTGTTTGAGCACAAATTGTAATTGTCTGTGAGGCAATTAAAACCAAATTCCTATATTTTTTTTGTTTTTTTTTTTGTATTTCAATACCACTTTAAAAAATTTAAAACACGATGACAATTTTATAACATAATATAGTAATATTAAATAATACTTGTACACTATTGTCTGTCATCGACTAAAAAGTCATTCCGGTATGACATGATGTTTGTAAAGAGATCGAACAAAAATCGTTTATACTAATAGCAATAAGCATGTCGATGGATAAAAAACTAATGAAAATATCGATTCATTTTGTCCACATGATATTGTATTAATGTATTATACAACATACTATAAATTGTATACATAATATTAAAGTGCATTAATAATATTGTGTTGTATATATTTGTTTAAAACTATTCCGTTTGTATGTGTTTTATGTAAATATACGCGTATTTGTAAAACGGTTCATTCTTATACTTCAACACCGGTATACACTACGCAGATTTTAATGTATTGTTAATTTTGTTGATTTTAGCTAATTTTGTATCTTATAAGCAGACGTCACGCGTTTTCGTTCTATGTTTAATATTATTTTTTTTTCTATATAAAATCTTTTCATTTCACCCGACTCTCTTTTATTTTTAGTTACGTATTTTTTCTCCTGTATACCTAATACTTAATTATAATAATATAATATACACGATGTCTAATAAATTGTAAATTTTACAGTTTTAAACATTTTCGTTTTTAATTACAACCATGTTATAATATGTCCTACAATACATAATAACAGTGGCGGACGCAGGGGGGGGGGTTTTGGGGGTTCAAAACCCCTCCGAAATGATTGGATGATTAATTTCAAACGTAGTTATTCTCACTTATGAACCTTCAAAAAATTCTAATTTGTTCAAAACCCCCCCCCCAAATTTTTTTTCTGCGCCCGCCCCTGCATAATAATATAATATAATCCATACGATATATGACGTATAATATACATTCAACATGAGGATTAGACTGATTAGAGGATTAAGCTAATCTCGAGAATGATCAGTCCGTTTATAATACTCTTATTACGATTTACATGACGTATACCTATTATAAAATAAAACCACACGGGTAATTTGCGTGTTTGTCCGTTGTACTCGCTATAACCATTATAATATACTACACAATAATCTACCTACACTCAGTGGCGTATTAAGGATTTTGTCCAGAGGGAGGGGGGATATACGTTGGAAAACATAATTTTCTCGACGGTGGGGTGGGGTTCACTTACCAACATTATTAAATTTACTAGTAAAAAAATACCTGGGGAGATCTATCCCCCATATCCCCCCCGTAATTACGCCACTGCCTACACTATTCACAATTCGAACATTCATGTCATTCATTTTTTAGATTCTGAATACATAAGTATGAACGTTTTATTGGTTTTACAACGATGTGTATTTTTTTTATTTTTTGTGTTCGTCATTAAATATTTAAATAGCTATATTTATTGATAATTTAATACGTTAACTTATTATGCGTTTAATGTCTTTCGGTATCAAAAATTTTATGTAAATTACATACCACTTGCTTTTGAGAGGTTTTTCGATTTCTTTAAATATATTAAAGAAAATAATTTTAAATATTTAACTCTATTAAAAAAAATAACCAAAATAATTAAAGTATTTTAATAAAATAAATACATTAATAATATTTTTTAGTTCGACTAAAAATTCAAAATATATTAATAATTATAAGAGAAAATTTTTAAGTCTACATTTACAAGTTTTAAAAATATATGGTATACATTTACGGACTTAATAAAATACATAAATTGTAGTAACTTTTATACATTTAATTAAGCTTGTTTTCAACCGAATTCTTGTCCCAATTTTTGGTATTATAAAATGTCTTATGTATGGGGTCCAAAAAATACAATTTGTGTAACGTTTTTTTGGTGCACATCTTATGACGCTATAAATTTGAAATTTGAACCAATATAACCATTATAGCTTCCTTATAACTGTCTCATGTAAATTATTAATTTAGGAGTTCATATTTTTACAAACATAAAATTATATTTCTTTCTTTTCCTATCATAAACCATTACTTTCAATTACTTGCTGTCAGCAAATAAATAAACTAAAACATATAATATAACATAATATCAGTAATTTGTTTTATGGCCTACCGCTACCACATACGACATATTAATGATCTTTTATTTTTCCCAAAAGAGATAATTTAAAAGTAATTTTATGTCAATAAAAAACCTTTTTTATAACAAATGAGTTTTTTTCTATTTAGATTATTCGAAATTATTTGCTCTAGATATTAAGGTTTTTAATTAAACTGAATAATATTATTAATTGTTCTATGAATGCTGTTATATTATTTATTTTGCTATTGACTATATGATAAAGTATTATTCAGTCAAGAGCATATGACTAACAAAATATCAAAAGCAACATGCCAACATTGCGTTACCATTTTAAACTTTTTCTCGAAGTTTTAGAATGTGAAGTAATTTAGTCACTTCTGTCGATAAAGCTATTATACCAATTATAAGAATGATTGTCGATTAGGTACATGCACAGATATATAAAATAAACTTTTATTTTATATATCTGTGGGTACATGTTTTTTCAATGATAAATGTAGTGATAAACATCAGCTGATGTATTACATTCATCTATTTTTTTTTATTATTTATTCTAAGGAAAATAAAATTAATGACGTTATAACTCGGCGACTAATTGATAATACTAGTACACGAATAAGGCATAACATAATAATTTATTGTGTGAGCTGTGAGGGATAAAATTAACTCTACTATTATTACTATATTTATGGAGTAATCAGACAACAATCAATACATTTTCAATTAGTTCCAACGTTGGAAATTCATTATATTCGTGTTATATTGGAAAATATTAAAGAAAATGTGTAAAAATATTTTTACGGAGGTGGCTTAGATAATAAATGTAGGTGGTGCCAATATATTTATTATATATAATATATATACATACAGTGAGATTGTCTACCACAGCAACGGAATCAAACGCAGACCGTAAACAGATTCCCAAATGGTATCAACGACGTCGCTGAAACTGAAACATGAAACACCGTGATTTCCAAAATTCTATTCTAAAATTTCAAAATTCAATTGTTCACTTGCTTAAATTGAAAATTAACACGGAGGACAGGCCGTGGAGTAATAAAAGATATTATATTTTATAATGTATATGTCGATTAAATTAATTATAGAGTATACATTAAAAAGTACAGTTAAATAGGTGAATTATCATAGTATTTTAATACGTAACAGTAATGGATGATTCTGTGAAACCTAAGATAACGATCCAACATCAGACACAAACTACTACATTTTTAGACGCGAAACGTTTGAAAAAAATAAAGCATAATCTAAAATCTTTAGGCGCCAAAAAAAAGTATGTATCTAAATAAATATGATATGTATAATGTATGTGTCCATTGTGTGATGTCCATCTCTATTTATATACCATGCAACTTGTTTTAAGCTTTTAGTCGGTTTATGTATTATCTTATCTAGACATAATATATAAAATATATTGTATTATATATTATAATCCGTCAAAAAAAATATATAGTATTAAATTGAAAATTGAAGCCATTTATGCACATCGAAAAAATATGTACAAAATCGTAACTATAGGTAGGTTATTATAAAAAAAAATATGTATTTATTAAAAATCACTTGTATAATATAAAATGTACTTTTTTACATTCTATCCTATTAAATAAATATGCAATAAAGTACCTGTTATCTACTATTATTACAATGACCGAAAATTTAAGATTCAAATTTTAAAGAAAAATTAATCTGCTAAAGTGTTGAATTGTTTTTTTTTTTAAATAAATTATTTATTTTTTTTTTTTACCCTCTTATAAATACCAATTTTTAATAGTATAAAATAATTGTAAAGCTATATCTGTTATACAATTTATCCCCCACAAAAATATATCAAATAGGGTTGAAATGGGTCATTATTATTAGTTGTAAATATATTTATAATTATAATAAACATATGTTAACTATAACCTATATTACTTGTAATCCCACATTTGCCTTAAGCCCCGTTTCATTGACCATAATAAATAATTTAAAGTCAAAAAAAAATGTATACATTTATATATAAATAGATATATCTAATAACAAATTTTATTTTATTATAGTTTTTGCAATTCTGTAGGTCTGCTTGCTTTCAACAAGGAGTGTATCAAAAGGTAGGAGGTAATGCTAAATGTTTTTATAGAATGATAATTCCTTTCAAAGTGTTTTCAATTATTTCCAAGGAAATTATCATAAATCACATTTTTGGAAAGTAATAGTTATTTTTAAAGGTAATGAAAAATTTCAAGCTATACAACAGTTAACAGTTAGCTAATGGTATTTTTATAGATAAAAATTTAAAAATGCATATCAAAATTAAAAATATTATATCAGCTCTCGTGTTGTAAAATCAAATTTCGATGAGTTGAAATAAAAAAAATACATATTATAACTCTATTAAAATTTATGATCGATAATAATTAATAAATACCTACCATTTAAACTCTTAAATAAAATATTATATTGTAATGTTTGTTTTTAATTTTTTTTATCATTACCTATTTTTTTTATTTCTATTCTCAATCCCCAAATGCGAGTATTCATATTGTGTCATTTATAAAATTTACAATTTTACAAGTATTATAGCGAGGTTGTGAGTCGTTGAAACATTTTATTTTATACGATTTCGTTCAAAAATAAACATCTTGGACCCTTTTTGTGACATGGGTATATTATAAATTAACTGTAACGCTATGCACAGTCTTAACCGGATAAAACTTTGTAGAGGAGAGAGTTAAAGTAATCGAAATTTTTATTCACTCTACTAAAACTACAATAAGACACAGAATTATTTTTGATAAATAAAAAAAAAAATTAATCTAAAAATGTGTAAAAACTGTTGATTTCAATAATTTAATGTGCTGCAATATAATTATTATGTATACCAACGTATAGGCAGTTGAATCACTATCTGCTGACGACCTATAAAATAATCAGTGATTTGGAATCGGTGCATGCAGAACACCGTCGACGTCCGAAACACGAAGTACGGTCAACGGACAAGGAGTACGTGAACACCGTCGAGTTCGTCCGACTCGTCGCCGAAATCGTTGCCGGCAATATTTTGAACGCGGTGTGCGGCGGTCAAGAGGATTCGCCGAAAGCCGCCGACGACGACGACCTAGCCAAACGGCTACTGAACGAGTTTTCGAACCAAATCGACACAGCTGGCGGAGGTACATCAGAACTACAATTCACTTACGGCGATCACATACGTTTAGGCGTAGCGAACGCCGTGGCCGAGATGTTTAATGCAGCCAAGCGGACGGGTGGTTTACCGGGAACGGATTACGCTGCGAATTCGACCTCTCTGAGTGCCGAAGCCGAAGCGGAGCGACAACGGCGCGGGATTCTGGCTGCACGGTTGTTGGCCTCTGGTAAACTCAACTACGATTATTGTGACAGCGACAAATCCAACCCGCGGGTACAGGCATCGCGAAATAAGAAATTCCCGAATTTTGAGGGGCGAAAATCAAATCATCGACCCACCGACGGCGCCGCGGTGGCCGAAAGGCGGACATCGTCGAACGGCGTCAAAAGCGGAGCAAATTCTAGAGCGGTGACAAGAGTTCCGGGTCGTCCGAAACCGGATATTTCATTACTCGACGGAAAGGATGGTCGGGGGTCAGCGAGCGCGCAAAACGTCGCACGCAAAGTTCAGCTCGAAAAAACGATCAGCACTCGAACGGGTCATGGACGATCGGCAAATGTAACGAGGAACAGCTACGCGTCCAAAATGAACGCTCGGAAAACTGTACGTAAAAGCCGCGTACCCATCAAGAGTAAAAATATCAATATCGCGGTGAAGTCGCGAGATCGAATACCACGACAACTGCTGGTCGGCAACGACGCCGTAAATAATAAGAGATCGCGACAACAGGGGGGCGCAGTCCGCGGAAGAGTAACTATTCAACTGCCTAAAGACGTCGTCATTCGACGCAAACAAGTATTGGCGGGTGAATCGAAAACGGAAGCGTTAGTTAGAACCGGTACGAGAAAACCAAATTCTAACGCAGTTAATCCAACGTCTAATACTATGAACGCTAAAGCCCGGGGAACAGCGGCAAACAACGTTCAGAAAAAAATCGTCGATCCGGTGTCCGTCACGGGAACCGCGGACAAACTTCGGAAATTGGGACCGACCGGAGCGCTACCAAAAACAGGGGAAACGAGTGGACCTTGGAGAAAACCCTCGTTAGCAAATGTCGAGAGAAATGATAACAAGCACGAAAAGTCGATAAGCGGTAAAAGGACCATTCTCGGAGAAAGCGATGTCGCAGAAAAGTCTAAAATTTCCAGAACAAGAAACGAGAACGCTGCTGTGGAAAAATCAAAAACCTCGAGATTGATAAACGATGGCGCTGTTGTGGAAAAGTCAAAAACTTTAAGGGCGAAAAACGGTGGTACTGTTGTGGAAAAATTGAAAACCTCGAGAACGATAAACGGTGGTGCTGTTGTGGAAAAATCGAAAACCTCGAGAACGAGAAACGATGGTGCTATTTTGGAAAAATCGAAGACCTCGGTGACAAGAAAAGGTGGCACGGCAGGAACTATGGAAAAACCAAAAACCACTAGAACCAAAAATGGTGTCGCTAAAGTAGAAAAATCAAAAAACGCACGGACTGGAAATGACGTTGACAAACTTGAGCGGGGCGGGAAGAAAGACGTTACGAAGGCCCCGTCGTCGGAAATCTTGATCTCACCGGCGGTCGACTACAATGACGATGCTTCGCCAACGGCCGCCCGCAACGGTATAAACGAACCGATAGAAACGAAGAGTACGGCTGCAGAGATCATCGGCGGCACCCAAGCATCTGCAGTTGTACGAGACGACGGTGGAGGCAAAAACGAGTTCAATCGGGAAACCATAAAAGATCATGGTGTTGACGAACGGGACCCAGTAAAAACCAAAGGAGATCTGGTAGAAATCAGTCGGGATCGGGTCGAAAACAGAGCGGATAGGTCTAAAACCGTATCGTACAATGCCAAAACCGGTGCAGACAACGCCGAAACAGGAGTAGATAATTCCGAAATCGGACAAGAAAATGTCAACACCGGACGTAACCGTGTCGATGAGCCGAACCAGGAGGAAGCGAGACATAAAACGACTAAATCGATAGCAGTGGACCAGGCTGGCAATCGTAATACGGATGATATTTGTAACGACGACGGTGATTTATACAAGTTACGTGTGTCTTGTGTTGTGGGCAAATCGGACCCATGCCAAAATCAAGTGAGTTACCAGTTATACACGTCTTATTTCATAATACCTATCATATAATTTATTATTTTATTATCTAAAGCCCTAAAGGACACGATGTCGTCAATAACAGTAAATTTACTCTATATAACATAATTTACAAAGCACTATATACCATACCAGATACCTGTTATAATCAATACAACTATCCTAATGTTTTAAAACGTATACGAATTTAAATTTTAATTACCTACATTTTATAAGAAACTATTATGAGCTGAAAACAAGATATTGTATATATTACACTATATACCTACATACATAAAAAAATTAAATTAAATATCGTCCCGTTATTGACATTATTGCGCTGTTACAAAATACCCACAAGAAAATCAGATTTCATTAAAAATAACCTTAAAAATTACTTACGTACACATTTACGAAGACTTACACAATTTTCACAACATACATAAACTATAATTATTATGCATGCAGTACAGAAGAGTATAGTGATGTTTTTCCGCTAAGTAAACGTCATTCGACAATAATAGATTTGACAAAAATAAACGATTTCGCTATAGCACTGACCATGTTTTTGTCAGTTTTAGTAAAAATGCTTAGATCTTAAGTGTGTTTGTCGTCTACGGCGTTTTTAATTCTTCTATCGCTCGAAATGAATTTTTCAATAAAATTAATTAATAATCACTGAAAAAACAATTCATTTATGGTTTGACTATATATGATGGTTTTATAATATATATGGTACATTGGTACTACCTATATATATGTTATATGGTATATGGTATGATTATTCCTATTTTGCTAAGATCATTGTCAAACCAACATGAACTTGGTAATCTTAATGAAAAATAATATCTAATGTTTGTTATAAGTTAACTACCTACCTATTCTATAGAAAAAAAATAATGACGGGGAAGGGGGTAAAAAGAACCAAATATCATCCAAGTATCATTTTTTTTTTTTTTTGTTGCAATAATAAATATTAAATTATAGAGTTTGGTTATTGCTTACCTTTAATACTACAAAGCAAAACGTAAATCATAAAGCAAAAATTGAACTTTGAAACAACAACTAATACCCATGTATTTTTACAAAAATCGATGGCTTTCACATTTTACCAAATTCAAAAAGTTTATTCTTATACTCTTACTTTATAATACATTTGCATTTATATAAATTTATCATGACAAATTTAGTACCTATAAAACAAAACCAAATGATTACGAAATTGTTTTCTGATTAAGTTAATTTCTATATATACCTACACTCGTAAATAGTACAATATTCAATAAGTGTATATCCGACAAAACTAAATACGTAACTCGTTACTAAGATCTCGTAGTCTCTTAGTTCATTGTGGTTGAACTACGGAAATCTTTTTGCTAAATTAATCGTTTTTAAGGGACAAGACGTTTGCTATAAAAACACACGCACAATCTGTAATATACAGCACCTTACGCCTTAATAGACCATTAGTATTTCGTTAAAGGTTACACAAAAAACTGTTGTCAGTGTTGTCCACAGATATCTGTGGTGTTGTAGTTGTACTGTTGTCACAACTCACAATGCTTTCTTAACTTTTATTATAATCTTTAGAATAAAATTAAGTATTTTATAATGGTTTCCCTAAAACTTTTAATTTGACGTATAAATACAATACAGATTATAGTTCACGATTTAAGATATACTTATATCTTAAATCGTGCTATAGTTGTAAAAGAAACACTAGTTTTCATATACTATTATAGTAATATTATAGTATTATTATAATATCATTTATCATATTATAACATATAGACTAGAGCTTTAATTTTTCCAAATTTAAATCCAATCTTGAATACATTTTTGTTTTTTTAATTACTTTAAAAATACCTAATGAATAATTATTCTGGTACTTAATAAAATAATGTAAAATTTTGGTTTGTTCTTATAGCACGCCGGTCTATATCAAGCTACAAAAATATGTAGTAAATATGAAGTAAAGAATCTTACAGAAGAAGAATATTGTAAAATTAAATATACATTTAATAAACAAATTAATAAGTAATGCATCATACGATATCAAACGTACCTGTTAGTCGTTAGTACACCTACTATTTGACAAGATTTTAACGATTTAAATTGTAATAAATATAAATTACTTTTTTAACATACATTGTATTTTCAAACAATAAATGATATATCATTTAAAAACATGAATTTAAGATTATAGGCTGTAATATCCATAGTTTTATATAATAAATGTCTTCAAATTGATATAATACCATATAAAACCACCTGGCTATAGACGACCTGAGGAAACACAAACTAATGCCGATGTCAATCCATTTCTTTGTGGCATGTGACTAGCATACATCACTATTCAGACAGTTTGTACAACAGTAGACCAGTTCCACAGACCCGTAATACCTTGTCCATACAATTATAATAAATAATAATAATACAAATACCATGTAAATATATTTAAAAATATTTATATTAAGTATAGTTAATAATTTAAATACTTAAGTTGAAATTGTCTCCAATCTGTAGTTACTATACTCCGCTTCACGAGAAAACACATACAGCGGCCGACCAAAATAGGTTTTTCTGCGCATCCCCAAACGTCCCTCTACCATTGGTTAACTGGTTTTGATAGCTTTCGATAGCAGGGAGACGCAGGAGGATGTGAGTATAATCAAATAATATTGATTAGTATACAACTATGATCAATTATAAAAATATTAGTCATTTAAAAACTCGATTCAAAAATATCTTATACAAAGTGATTCTTTTATCAAACAACACTCATTGGTACAAAATCTATTTTTTTTTTTTTTACATAAGTTTTTCATTTTATATTCTAAAACAGAATATTTTGCCAAATATTTCGATAAATAAATGTTGAAATTCATAATAATATGGATAGCCTGTTTTAAATGTTTAAATTTTAGGTAAACAGAATACATTTTTATTTGTTGGATCAGTTTTTTAAGAATGCTTTACAATAAGAGTATTATTTTATTTTATTAAACTAAACACATTTTAACCTACATGGCTATTCCTATCGAGGTATACACTAATAGAGGTATCAGTTCACTAAAACAACATTTAGCTTCAATGTCTTAAGAAAAACCTTATTAAAATGGGGAATGGATAAAACAAGTTGATTTATAATTGAAATGCTTAAAAATCATAAGCAATAGGACAACATATTACTTAATATCAATGTATTTATTAAAATTATGGATTACAAGTACATAACCCTAAATTGGGTTTTATTTAAGCTCGCATATTACTTAAATATTAATACCATGTTTATTTTATTTATTCATAGACCCAAGAGTCAATATCTTTTGTCCATGGGACCACTTCTTTTTCAGTGAACCACAATGCAATTTCTTTGTTAGCAGATTCTACAGCATCTGATCCGTGAATGATATTACTATAAATATATTAAATAAATAAAATATAACTGTAAAATAAATTTAAAAAATCATTATATTATATTTACCGGCCAACTTGGATACATAAATCTCCTCTAATTGTTCCTGGATTTGAGTTTTTTGGGTCAGTAGCACCAAGAATGAAACGTCCAGTTTTCACAGCATCTAATCCTTCCCATACCTAAAGTTATATGGTTTAGTTAATTAATAAAATATATCAAGTATAAATTAATATAATACGACTAACCATGGGGACAACGGGTCCAGATGACATGTACTTGATAAGACCGGGGAAGAATGCTTTACTGGAAAGATCAGCATAATGTTTCTTCAACAATTCTTCGGAAGGCTACATACATAAAAATAAAGATTATTAATATTTATTTAAAGCATTAGGTAGGTAATAATAAAATTTAAAAGACATAAGTGGCTCAACTTTCAAGAGGTTTATTTATACAATTTATATTATTGTTCTTTTGAAAAGACTTCAAACAAATGTAGATTTATGTATGTAAAAATGTTTTATTTTAAAACTATTAATTAACTAACCTAACATTAGGTAGGTACCTACACACCACTTTAAAATTACAAGTTTGTTCAGTGTAAGAAGAATAATCAAATTTATTTTTGGACAAAAAATGTCAATTGGATCAGTTCCAAAATATATAATGAAAATAGTTATATATATTGAAAATAAAAACTTGTTTTGTGTAAAAATATTTGTTTTTAATTATTCTAAAGGTACCTATATCTTACATGAGAAATCGCTAAATTGTATGACCAAAGAATACCAATGGAGTAGTGAAGACATAAAAAAACAATTTAGCTATCTAAAATTCTTTTCTTCAAACAAATTTAATAACATTTTTGTTGAGAATGAAATCAATCTAAGGTGATAATTTGAAATGGCTAACTTGAATTTGTCAAAAATAAATTTTAATTAGGTAGCAGTAGTTAACAAAATTCAAGATAATAATAACTATTCAAATCCGGAAAATCTGAATTAAAATTATTACTTATTAGTAAGCATTACCATAATCTAAAATGTAATACACTGATATTAGTGATATCTATTACTATAGGTAATGTAGGTATGTATACTTAATTGATGGGAAAAACACATTTTTTTAAACAATTCTATACCTAGATATAGACTGTAAATTATTTTAAATTATTTCAATCAACATAAATTAACAAAATTATTGCAAGATAGGTACCAATAATTTAAAAAAAAATTATAGAAAAACGAATTGAATATATTAAAATATGTCACCACTATTCCGATTACCAGCTGCAATATGATGGATCTGTATTAAGATTCCAATGTGTTGTGTTAAATTATATTTTACGTCTGACGACCACTTTTTTTTAACTCACCCAGACAAATTTCATAGCGACCAATTTGAATCCTTTGGTCTCGAAACGTTTGATGATCTTGCCAACAAGTCCACGTTGCACACCATCGGGCTTAATCATGATGAAAGTGCGTTCGGCATTAGGGTCGCCCATGGCTAGTCTGATGAGGATTTCAAACGCTGTTAGTATCGAGCAAATGAACATGTAAAACAAGCGAGGAGATCGCCGGGGTATTTGATATTATTATGTAGCGGCCGCGATATGATGGGACAGCGAAGGAAATGTAATGAGATTAGATTTTATAAGAAATGAAAAGGATAAGAAAACGGTTGCAGAATAGTATGTTGTAGTACTGACCGTTGTTTGGTGGGCGTTGCTTCGAAAAAAATTTGTACTGGTAGAGAACCGAAAAGGCTGTCCTACAACGAAGTTCAACGGACGAGAGACAAACACAAAGTGTCAAAGTCCAAAATGTCTTGATTTCACAATGCTTCGGTGGCCGGTTTTAATTTCGATTTTGTGGTTATATTCTTTAACAATAGTCATAAACGTAACCATGGTTAAGCACATCGAACTACCAATGCTTATAACTTCATCCCATAGAGTAAAATCACTTTAAACTTCAACCCGTACAGAATCCAGATAAACGTTATCACACATGTGTGTAAATTGTAAACAAAACCACATTGTTTTTCCATTTTAAAATACAATAATAATTGGTTGTGTCTTTTTTATTCGTCTCTAAAGCTTATTGACGAAACCTTTGCTATGAACGTGAAAGGCGATGACCCAGAATCAACACACAGAAGAAATTTACCGGCATTCCAAGGAATCGGCTCGGTAATAAAAACTAAAGAAAAAGGTAGTAAAAAACACAAACTTGTCTCATTCATCATTCATTAGGTATTATTTTTCATTAAATTTTTATTTGTGTAGTTGTAAAAGGTGTTGTAAAAACACAAGAAGCCGAAGCCAAACGCCAGAATGCATTGGAAGAAAAATGGAAAACATTACAAAACCAAAAATTTGCAATTGCAAATGCACTTAAAGTAACTTTTATAATAAACAGTTTTACAAAATGTGTGCAACCCATAATATTTTAACTGTTTCAACTCAGAGTTTTATTTATTCATTAATTCACTGGATAAATAGCTATGATTGAATTGTTAGTTGTTAAAAGATTTTTTTGTTTTTAATTAATTAATACAACAATTTAACGTTTAGTAGTTTCACATATTTAAATTGAAATTGATAAACCTTCTTTATTTAAACTATAACATCTTTGATTGAGGAATTTTTCATGGATTTTTGGTACAATTTATATTTTATAGTTGTATAATATTTATACATAATTTATACATAATTCTTGTTATATTTTCGCTGTATTTGGTTTAATTAATAATGGATATATTGAAATTACTTATTTTATATTATAACTTTTAAATTTTATTACTGATAAATTAATTTAATTAATCATATTTTATTGTTTGTAGTCGTAGCATATAATTTTACTTATAATCTTAACTAAAACTCAAAATCCATAATAAAAAGTATAATCATAGTTGTATTTCTATAGGGAGAATCATTGAACAAAAAAATAAAATTTGATGACGATGGTGATCAACAAAAAAATGATTTACAATTATCCAAACAAAAGATTTCATTGTTTGATGATGATGATGCTAGTGATCATGAAAATCAAGGAGAGTTAGTACCCGATTTCAAGCTAAAATTACGATTTGAAGGTGAAAAAGGCAAAAAGGTGACATATTTATGTAGATATTGTTACTTTATCGTGTATACATATTGTATACATTATACAATATGTATATATTTTTTTACTTTCAAGTAACAATAATATACAATTTAAAAAATATATATTTTAGTGTAGGTTGTATTTTATTTTAATTAATAATTGTATTGGTTTTATTAATGTATATTATGTTATTAGTTATTCCATATGCAAACAGCTAAAGCTACAGGAGATGATCGATTTGTTATGGATAAACGATTTTTTGAAGAACAGGAAACTACTGAAAAATTGAGTGATGATGAGATAGAAAAACAAATGAATATTTTGGAAGATGTAATTGGCCGATCAATAACAAAACCTAATAAGGCCAAAGGAGATGAAATGTAAGATTATTTTAACACATCTGGTTTAGTTACCCTATGATTTATGTCTTTTTATTACAGTAAAAAATAAAACAAATTGCAAATTACAAAATTGGGTACTTAATTTAATATTTTATATGATCAAAATTATACAAGTTATCAGAATTTTATAATTAACTTTAAATGCTAAATTCTGAATATACTATCAATGCTAACATTACAATTATATTAGCTGAGTTGAGCTTACAAGACTTTTTTCTCAAAAATCAACAATATGAAACCAACTAAGATTATAATTAAAAATTTTGATAATTTAGAATTCAAAGGCAATAAAAAAAGTTTGAACAATAAAACATAAAACAGGAGGGTTTTTTTTTATTATTATTATTTAACATTTTGTTTGATTTAAAATATTAATTTTATTAATAAGATGTTACTATTCAAGTAGAGTTCTACTTTTATATATTTATTTCGCTTTAACAAATATTAGTTTTAAATGTTTTAATAATAAGTAATCAAAACAAATCTTACTAAACAACTTAGTACATTTTTAATAATTATTTTCATATGATTTAGATTTAACATGGTGAGATATGATCCAACACAAGAAGAACATAAAAAATATGTAAAAGATAAACCAGAATTACCAAAACAGAAGCGACCTAAAAAACAAAAAGTAGAACAGAACAAAGTTGTCGCTGAAGCAGTTGTTGATACAGATAAATATTATAAAGTTGGTGATAAACTAAAAGATGTATTTAATTCTGAAAATCAATTTAGCTTTACTAGCTTATTTCAAACATCAGATAAAAGTAAGTTAAATAAAAAAAAAATATGTTATTTCATATATGATCAATTGAGATTTATTTAATAAAACTTATACAATTTAAAACATTCAAATTTCAAAAAACAATTATAAAATAAAATATTCTTATTGGTATGCTAATTTCAGCAATACAAAAAATTATAATATTCCATGTTTAAAAATATGTATACAACCAACTGTCAAAATGTTGATATTTACAAATAACAAATAATTATTTTCTCATTGTATATGTCTGTAAATTTTGTAGACATTTTATTAAATCAATTGTTTTCATATAATATTAATAATATTATATAAAAAATAATTTTTTTAAAGATACCTCATATTTTGTATAATAATATTTAATATTTATAATTATTGAAATCATATTATTATACTTAACATATTTTTTTTTAATACCCATTAAAAAATAAGGTTATATAATTTATTTATTTAATGTATTTTAAGTAGAATGATGAGTTCTTTCATCTTTTAACAAAATTTCACTGGGTGTATTTAAACAGTTATTTCGATTGACATGCACTTTTATGCCTACAACTTAACTCACTATATAGCTTAAAAAATCTCATACAAAGTTAATTACTAATGTTTATCAGGGTGACCATTTAAAATACAATTTGTTATAGCATAGTGCGGCGATGTATTCTTCTAAAATTTAAACATGTGAATAGAATGATATAAACTGCAGCTATACACTTGCATATAACTTATCAAAATTAATAAAATGTACACATTTTAAATACCCAGGTGGCCAGATTACTGTATAGATATTATTTAATTGTTTAATAATCCCAATTATTTATGTGAAACTATTCAAGTTGTGTTAAAAAGTTAGAGGGCTCCATGTAAAAGGGCTTATAAAACTAGATTATGTTTGTTTTTGAGATATGAAATACTTGAAATGTAAGTTGTTGGCATTACTTATTGTTTACTTTTTGTCTTGCTTAAAAAATAAAAACCAAAACAAATTACTGTATATTTATATCAAATTTATTTTACACACTATTAATCAACATTTGTTTATTTGTTTATATTTGTTGTATATAAATCAATAAATGTAATATTATGATTTAATTGTTAATACTTAAATATGTATATATTTTTACATATAAAATATAATAATTTTTGTGTATACCAACCTTAAATGAATTATAATATTAGTAACTGTATGTTATGAATGTTTTATTCTTAAAATGTAAAGAGTTACCATTTTGTAAAACAGTCCTTTACATTTCAATGAACAACTTTTCATGAAAACATAAATTTCACAAATTTTCACACATAAAATAATTTTAATATAATAAATATTTTAACAAATAATTTTATGCATTATTATCTTTTTATTTTATAGTTGATGATGTTGACAAAAATGAATATCAATCAGAAAAAATAACTAAACCTCAAAAAAAATTTGGTCGCAATCCATTTATTGATGACTCTAGTGACTCGGAAAATGAAGAAAACGATTTGGAAGATAAGAAAGAAAATTTTGATACTGAGGCTCATGAAGTGCCTTCGGGAAAATTTTTAGGATCTAGAGGTGTTTGGCGAGAAGTATTTTTTTTCAAAGTAGATGATTCTAGATTCAAAGGTAACAAATTAACATGATATTGTATGGTTGATGAATTGTTTTTATTATTTCATTATTTTTTTATATTAGATGCTGAAGAATTTTATGATCCTCAATTTAATAAAACCCACTATACAGGAAGTCAAGATCCAAGATTTATTAAGAAAAGAGATTTATTAAGAGATTTTTTGAAAAACAAAGATAAGAGACATAAACGAGATGTTAGCAAAAAGATGTTTAGTAGAAAACTTGGAGGAACCCACAATGACTATAAAAAAGATAAAAGTCATAAAAATAAACCTACAATAAAAACAAAAAAAAATAAAGAGGGAAAAAAATTAAAATCAAGCAAAACATCTTAATACTTATAAATGTCCTTGTTAACAAAATATATTATATTACATTACTGTTTGTATGAAAATAAATTTTTTTATGACTTTATAGTTTATTATATATTATAT
This sequence comes from Aphis craccivora, assembly GCA_009835225.1. Classification (NCBI taxonomy): domain Eukaryota; kingdom Metazoa; phylum Arthropoda; class Insecta; order Hemiptera; family Aphididae; genus Aphis; species Aphis craccivora. The sequence goes on along the minus strand of VUJU01001070.1, from coordinate 23,516 downwards.
TTTATTCCTAGAGAATTTGAGTTTAAATTCAAAATACTAACAAATTGTGACAAATGAAACCCATTATAATAAGTAACTAGCCGTTGAAATGTTACTTAATTTTTATAATAATTTTGTATGTCTTGTTTTCTAGTCACAATGAAAGATATATTTTATAAAATATACCATATATCTTTAATACTGCTTGCAATAAAAGTACAAGAACTCGATTTATATTTAATAAAACCAATTTTGTATTGTTAACTTTAATACTAAAATGAATAAACCTATTAAATTTTCAGAGAATATGTTTGTGTTTGCAATTTAATTTTTTTTTTTTTATAACAATTAAAAATTTTAAACTGTTGATTGAGTTATAAATGTTAATATGTAATAATTTTCACATGTTCATAAATTACTATGAAATTCTATTTACAATACTTACCAATAATGTTATTCCTTAAGGTTTGATAATTATAGGTCAGTGTCTCAGTGAACACAGCAAAATTGGTTATGTTGAACAGAAATTTACCTATTAGTGAATAAGACTTTTTAGCTGAGTTAATTGTCAATTGATAGGAAAATATTTTAAAAGGTTAAAATTAGTAGTGAGGTATCTAATTTTTATTTTAACTTAATTAAATTAAAGTGATATGAATATATATAAATATAGCGTTTAAATAATCTACTAAGTATGTTGTTTAATGATTTATTTTTTTCATTATGACTAAAATTCGAAAATATTATAGAATTCTCCAGTACGTATAGTTTATTGGTTTTTATTTTTATAAGCATCTATTATTAATTATTATTATTAAAATATGCTATGATGTATACCAAATAAATTAATATTTTATTGAACACAATTCTTCTTTCCTCCTTACACTTACTACTTAGTAGTTGTTAGTTATTAATATTTAATATAGAGCAGCGGTTCCCAAACTTTCTCAACCTCGGAGCGTTTTTTTAAGGGGAATTTTCTCGTGGAGCCCCGAAGAAATATTTAATGCCTAAAATTATAAAATTAGATAATAATTGTATATAATATTCGTATCGGGATTTTACGCACTATACTACTATACACGTCTATACATATCGGTGAATTATGGCATTCAAGTCTTCATAAAATATATATTATCCATTTTCAACAACGTACAATTTTAAAAATTGTTGTGGTGTTACAAACGGAGCCCTTGGTAAGCCATTGCGAAGCACAGTTTGGAACCGCTGATATAGAGGTACCAATTTGAAACACCCACAATTAATTCTTGTTTTCTTACACCACAATATTCTGATATTCAACCAATTACTTGAGAAACAAACCACTCTCCAGGATGATAAAAATTGCTAATAAAGATCCAACGTTCTTCTTCTATATTATTTTTTAATATGTAATTTATTTCATATTTTTTTTTTGCGTACCTACTCATACGCCTCTGTAGATATTGTGCCTTACCCGTAATTATTTTAAATGAATAATAAATAATTTATGAAAAAAAGAACAAAAGGAAATTTAATTTAATTTTTTGTTTCCTGTTATTCATTATAGACTATAGCATAATAATATTATGAAATATGCATTATATTATTAGTCAAAGTCTATACCTTATAATTATTTTATTATATTGTTTATTATTTTATTGTTTACGACTCGTAAGTTGTTTATACTTGTAACTTAAAGCTTAAATGATTGGACTATATCAATAATTCAAAAATGTATTGCTTTGATAAATTTATTTTTAACTTAATAATTAATAAAAATGATAATAATCATTCCTTACTTAAGTACTTATAGAAGGTTAATAAGTATTAGTATAAAATGTACAAAAATAATTATATTTCAATACAAATGTTGAATCTATTATGTATTAACAATTAATATGTATTATTTCGTATTAATTTGTACCTAATGTATTGTGTTATAAATTATAATATAAAGACAAATATCATAAAAAACAATAATATACACGTATACGTCAATATACCTAAATCTGTCTTAATATAGTTAATAATTAGTTACCATCCGGGATATCCTTAATGTAATATTAATTCAAATTTTTTACAATGAAAGTGGTTTTGCTGTCATAATATTGAGTGGATAAAAAAATCGATAACTTTCAGACACACATACACTGGAATGAATAAACTTGAGTAGGTAACAACAATAATATGTATAAAAATAATTTTATAATAATAGCTAGACATGAAATGTTGGTATAATGACTACCTAATCTTTCATCAATTTTAATTATTATAATATTATGTCATGTTTAAATGTATAATCGAACATGAGTATGGGTATTAAAAAATAAAAAGTAACAACTAAATTAATTTAAAAATATTACCTACCTAGTTACAATTATGTTAACAATTGGTTACCTACCTATTCAATATTACAATATAAGATTGGATTGGAAAATGATTTAGGTTAAAGAACTCGAGGAATTGCCTTAATATTCGAGATGATTACTATTTTAATTATAAAGATAAATAATTTATTTTTTTTAGATCTAAAATTATTAAAAAAAAAAAAAAGCAGAATTCTCGATAAATGACTATAACAATATTTTTAATTCTTATTATATTATAATATTTAATAATTAAATAGGACTTACTATATTTAATATTATAAGTTTACAATATATTATAATAATATATATATATGCATCTGATAAACTGTTGAACACTGAATAGATTGATAAGCTTTAGTACTTTAATAATAATATAGTCATGAACATTAAAAATTCTGTAATGTTCATGAATTTAGTGTAGGTAAGTACTGGATATTGAGTATTGTATTAAATATACTTCAAAAATCAAACATGTTTGTTTTGTTAGTTGAAGTCGACTGCCGGAAGTGAGTATCCCATTGCAAAAAAGCCGAGATAAGATAATATGGTACGCCTATATTTTAGAGGAAACAATTTTATTATATTTTAATTATAAATTAATTCTTTTGAGCTATAGTAATTTATTTAGGGGTTAGAACGAATTTAGTAAATTTATGAAAATTTGTTTGCCCGATTGATAAACTAGACTTTTATTAATAGATTATTATAATCGACGATTCTAGTCATCCAGTTCCTTTAATAATTAATAATGTAATAAATAATTAAAGGAATAATTATAATATTATGTTAGTGGTATTCATTTCCACGTGTTTCGAACAACGAATAACGAGCTACTATGCTGTATACAGAGTGCACCGAAAACGCGTACTGTGATAGTACGTTTTATACGTCTTATGCATTGCATTTTACATAATATTATTATTATATCTAAATGACGTGCCATGTCCTAAATATTACTTACTGGCGTTCTTTTTTTCAGTTTTCTAGATAAATAGAAGAAAAATAATACTATTATAGACATCATATAAAATTATAATTTATACGTTGAAAAATACAACATGACGCAAGTATAGATAATACATTCATACAATATAATATTATATTATGCGATGTACATGTGAATATAATATGACCTATCATGGTAGTGAGGTATAATCGTAAAATATAAGTATAAACCTAACAACTAAAATAATATATTTATATCTACATAATTTATAATTAATTAGATTCATATTGTTGAACAGATAATGGTTTATTTATAAAAAAATTAAATGGGTAGTTAAACGTATTATAAAACATTGATATCGTACAAAAAATTATATCCTCAATCCACAGTCCAGGGCCTAAAATTGTGTGCAGTAGCACACACTATGTGGAGTAGCTATAAATATTAAATGTGCATTACTTTTTGTACTTTAACCGAAGTTATTTAGTTTTTAATTTTAAAGTTTTTTGTTATATACCTAGGTATAAAAGACTTTTATAGAAGATTGTTTTAGATTGTATTTATTATAACTAATTATTAAAAAAACACCAAAAACAATTATACTACGAAGTTATATGTGGCATGTGTACTACTAAGTTTATGTTTATTATTTAAAAATATTTTGGAGTATGGAATAAGGTGTGCAGAAGCAAAATACCCTAATTTTAGGCCCTGCCACAGTCCACGTAAAAATAATTGAGTGTATTTTTTTAATAAACGGATTTGAATAACGACGAATAATAAACGGAATGTTGATTAGTAATAAAATACTAAGACACCTACTATTGTCAAAACATCGTAATCTTTTCGAAATTATTACTCATGTTTTAAACACGAAATTATTCAATTATGGATTAATCGTCCGTAGGTATCGAAATATTACGTTAAAACAATATTAACAAAATCTGCTAGAACTAAATAATTTGTAATAAGGAAAAGGCCGTTTTATGGCCAACCTTAAGCTAATTTCCCAGAAATACAAATAATATAATTTTAAATGTGTATTATTCACACTGTGAATCCGATTTGAACGAAATCACGCTGACAAACGCGCATTATTCTCGCAGAGTCGCGAATATTCTAGAAAAATAGTATAGTACCATGATGTATAATAATAATGACCGGATGAGTTTGGTCAGGGAGATCGCCATTACGGCTTTTTATTCAACATACTAATATTTTAAACCATATAAATAAAATATGCTAATTATAATATTATAATAAATTATATACGTCAAAAGCCAACGTTCTAATCCATTGTAAAATATTATTTAATATATAGACGTTATTGTATTCGTAAATCATCATACACATATTATTTTGTATATTTTTTTTGTTCTATATCTATTAATTACGGAAGGTATTGTGGAAATTCCGAATTGAAAAATAATATATAACTGTATGGTGTTTGTTGCACACAAAAATCGGCAAACAGGTACACATTCCAAATTTCCTAGAGCATTGTTAATATTGTAAAATGTAATCTCTTAATACCTATTTATTTATAGATATCGTTACATCAATAATATACCTAATATATATATATATATTATTTTAAGCTAACGTTTCGATAAGTCATGGCAAAACGAACTTCATACGAATACGCCATTAATCATTATTATAAACCTATATATTTGCCTAGTACATTTATCTAAAGCTCCAAATCTAAAATTGTAAATTTTTATCGGAAATCGGAATAATAATGGATAATATAAATGTATGAGACTGAAAAATCTCTTAAAGTCTTTGATAAAGGTTTGACGACCCGATCAAATGTCGAGAGAAAAATATCTAAAATAGTAATATCTAGTAACGAGTGCCAAATTTTAATAAATAATTAAATATTAATTAAATCCATGTTAAATAATTCGGATGTCCGGGAAAACTGCGACGGTGCCCGGTGGACGTTGTGTATACAAAAATATAAATATATTCGCACATTTCTAAAATCGACGTACAAATTTAGAACCAGATTTAGGGTAGAATTGTTAAAAAAATATGATCTATAATAATATTAATTTGATTCGAAAGTTAACATTTTGCGCGCGATACGCCATGTGAACTCGGCGTCCCGGCATAAAATAACCACAATAATATGTTGTTTGAAATTTATCAGCAAGCCGGGAACGCGCGAAATAGCTGTACAGTTAATCATCATTCTTGAAAGTTTTGTTTAATTATAAAAAAAATACGAGAAAAAAATTTGCCAAGGAAAGTGCGACACGTGAAGACGATGTGGTCAAGTTGCGGGAAACCGGAAAATCGTGTACGATGATAAATGATTTGACGGTTTAAGTTTATTGTCACGATCGGTTAAAGTTTTTGCAAAATCCATGGGTAAAGGGTGAGAAAAGGTTAGAAAAATTCGATTTGAAAAAAAATCGTCTGATGGAAATAGCAAAAAACGATTATCACTGCAACGTTCTGTATACTGGAGCAACTCATAGAATGTTCTAGAAGATTCTCGACGTTCACCCGTTCGACGAAAAACGCAAGTTGAAGTGACGTTGGTCAAAACGCCCGTTGGCCGGGCGACCGCCGCACCGCCGTTTGCGCGTCCCGATCCGTTGCGCATCGTTCGGTTGCTGCGCACCAGACGGCCGGTGCACCGTATACGACTCGGCACCGTTCGCCGTTCGTCTCACCACTCTCACCACGTGCTCTACCGCACCGTCCGTCCCGCGGGCTTTGACCAACGCGTTACCGGTGAGCCGGTTAGAACGTTCGCGAATCTTCGGCCCGGTGGCCAGGGGATGTTATAAATACCGGCCGCCGCCGTCGTTTCGTCGTCATTTTGGAGCTCGTTGTCGAACCTTCAACACGCACGCCTAAAGCCTGCGATACTACTTGCGATCAAGTGATCAACACTATTTGCGGATATACTGCTTGCAGTGTTTAATTCTCATTCCATTTGCGATCATCAATTACTAACTCACTAATTAATCGTAAGTTACCAATCTTTTTTAATTATTTTTAAATCACACCGACTTGCTTTAATTTTAATAAATATTATTCGTTATCCGATTTATTCTCGCTTTTATATTCATCTAATGTGTTCGTTAAACACGACGTTTTTTCATATTAATTCGTTATTAATTCCAATTTTTAATAATTTAATTATTTATTTTATTACTTTTATTTCTTAATAATCGGGAAAGAATTAATTTTATTATTCGTTTAATATATTCGTATTGTAAATCGCGTAAACCACAATACCTATCGAGTATCGTATTTTATTTTTTAAGTCTTTTAAGTACTTTCATAATTATTCATTTCTATTAGTTACAATACTTTATAGTAGTCAATTACACAATTAACTCGATTTGGATCAATACGCGATGTTAGATTTTTATACTCTCCTGTTTTCTAATATTTCTAACTTTTGTTTTTATATATTTATTAATTTTGAATTTTATTTATATTAGATGCCTGAAGACGTTACCATGACTGCATCTGAAGATGTCGAGACCTTCGCTTTCCAAGCTGAAATCGCTCAGCTCATGTCTCTCATCATCAACACTTTCTACTCCAACAAAGAAATCTTTTTGCGGGAATTGGTATCCAACTCTTCTGATGCATTGGACAAAATCCGTTATGAGTCGTTGACCGACCCATCCAAATTGGAATCTGGCAAAGACTTACACATTAAGATCATCCCAAATGCCGAAGAAAAAACTTTGACCATTATTGACACGTAAGTATTTTTTTTTTTTATGTTTACACAATTGAGTTTTTATGTAGACTTTCCTAACCGCATTATTTTTCTTTTAGTGGTATCGGTATGACCAAAGCTGACTTGGTCAACAACTTGGGAACCATTGCCAAGTCTGGTACCAAAGCTTTCATGGAAGCTTTACAAGCTGGTGCTGACATTTCTATGATTGGGCAATTTGGTGTGGGTTTCTACTCTGCCTACTTGGTTGCTGACAAGGTCACAGTTGTTTCCAAGCACAATGACGATGAACAATACTTGTGGGAATCTGCTGCAGGAGGTTCATTCACCATCCGCTCCGACCCTGGTGAACCATTGGGCCGTGGTACTAAGATTGTCCTTCAAATCAAAGAAGACCAAGCTGAGTTCCTCCAACAAGAAAAGATCACCAGCATCATCAAGAAACACTCTCAGTTCATTGGCTACCCAATCAAATTGATTGTTGAAAATGAACGTACCAAAGAAGTCAGTGATGACGAAGCTGAAGAAGAAAAGAAAGAAGATGGTGAAGGTGAAACAGAAGAAGACAAGAAACCCAAGATTGAGGATGTCGGTGAAGATGAAGATGAAGACAAGAAAGACGAGGACAAAGATAAGAAAAAGAAGAAGACCATCAAAGAGAAGTACTTGGATGAAGAAGTCTTAAACAAGACCAAACCAATCTGGACACGCAACCCTGATGACATCAGCCAAGATGAATACGGTGAATTCTACAAGTCCTTGACCAACGATTGGGAAGACCATTTAGCCGTCAAACACTTCTCTGTTGAAGGACAACTTGAATTCAGAGCACTGTTGTTCATTCCCAAGCGCGCACCTTATGATATGTTTGAAAACAAGAAGAAGAAGAACAACATCAAATTGTACGTTCGTCGTGTCTTCATCATGGACAACTGTGAAGATCTCATGCCTGAATACTTGAACTTCATCAAGGGTGTTGTTGACAGCGAAGATTTGCCATTGAACATCTCTCGTGAAATGCTCCAACAAAACAAGATCTTGAAGGTGATCAGGAAGAACTTGGTTAAGAAGTGTTTGGAATTGTTCGAAGAATTAGCTGAAGACAAGGACAACTACAAGAAATTGTACGAACAGTTCAGCAAGAACTTGAAACTTGGAATCCACGAAGACAGCCAAAACAGAAAGAAACTCTCAGACTTGTTGAGATTCCACTCCTCAGCTAGTGGTGATGAACCATGCTCCTTGAAAGAATATGTTGCACGCATGAAGCAAAACCAGACACACATTTACTACATCACCGGTGAAAGCCGCGAACAAGTATCCAACTCGTCATTTGTTGAACGTGTCAAGAAGCGTGGTTTCGAAGTCATCTACATGACTGAACCCATTGATGAATACGTTGTCCAACAAATGAAAGAATATGACGGCAAGAACTTGGTATCTGTCACCAAAGAAGGTTTGGACTTGCCTGAAACCGACGAGGAAAAGAAGAAGCGTGAAGAAGATCAAGCCAGATTCGAGAAATTGTGCAAAGTCGTTAAGGACATTTTGGACAAGAAAGTTGAAAAAGTTGTCATCAGTAACAGACTTGTCGAGTCGCCCTGTTGCATTGTCACATCTCAGTACGGTTGGACTGCTAACATGGAACGTATCATGAAGGCACAAGCTCTCCGAGACTCATCGACCATGGGTTACATGTCAGCCAAGAAGCACTTGGAAATCAACCCTGACCACCCTATCATTGAGACACTCAGACAAAAGGCTGAAGCTGATTCCAACGATAAGGCTGTAAGAGATTTGGTCATGCTTTTGTTTGAGACCAGCTTGTTGTCATCTGGTTTTGGACTTGAAGACCCACAAGTTCACGCTTCCAGAATCCACCGAATGATCAAATTGGGTTTGGGCATTGACGAGGATTTGCCAGTAGCTGAAGAAAAATCTGCTGAAACTGAAGCCGAGCCTGTTGTCGAAGCTGATGCTGAAGATTCATCTCGCATGGAAGAGGTTGATTAATTTATTACAAAGTGAATTTATTTTGAAAGAACATTTCCTATATTTTTTATTGTTATATATTATTTTGAGACTGATTTGTCCATTCTTTTTTTTTTCTTTCTTTTTATTTCAAATTTGTTCCAAAATTTATTACTACATGGCAATTTATTTAAATCTGTTAGATTTATTTAATTATTATTCATGTGCAAATGTATAAGTTAACTTGGAATATTCTAGTTATATAAGGTGTTTACGAGTTTTACAGATAATAAACATGGAATAATTTTTGTACATAAACTGATCAAATATTTTTAATGTTAAGGGTTACCTAATTATCCACTATTATTCTGTATTGTGAGTAGGCTTTCTTGTATGTTTTTAAAAACATTCATTCTGTACAGATATTTAAATAAAGGTGCAACTCATAAAAAGCAACAATTTGGTATTTATTTAGTGAAATTTATCAATTATTTGTTGTTTGTTATGTAATTTAATTACAATCTGCTTAAAATGTTTGGAATCATCAGTTGCTTGGTTTTGTTTATAAATAATTGTATTGTCTTGAATTCATAATTAAGGTCTGATGGTTAAGTCATAGAACACAATATGACGAGTAAAAAAAATTTAATAATATCACAGCAAAATAATGGTATGTGTAGGAACTTGAAAATTTATTAAATGGAATTAATATGATATTAATTACCAAGTAAAAAAACAATCATAGTTAGAATTTAGATTTGTATGTGTTTGGATAGCAAGTAAACTACAACTGACAGGTAAACAGTGTAATTTAGTCTCATTCTATACATTATAGACTTACAGATGATTTAATTTGTATATATTGGTCATCTTAAAGACTGAAGTATATTTATTTAGTCATGTTAAAAAGCTTTGACCATAGTAATTTATTTAACATAATAAAATAATTAAAAATGACAGTTTCCAAATGAATCTCATAAAAACCTGAACTTAATTTAAATGACTTATTATTCAATTCAAAATCAAATAAATTATGGATTTAATAGAGTGTTGGCTATTTTTTCTGTGCTGTAAAGTTGTACGGATAAACAAAAATTTTAATTATAATTTAACAATGTTGCTTAAACTCAAACAATTATGAGTAATCACTGTAACAAATCAATTGGTTTTATATTTCTTAATTTTTTTATTCCATTAATTATCATTGGAGGTGATTGTTACTATTATGGTTTTAAAATTTAAACCGAACGGATACATAAATTATTATTAAGCATGGTTTTATTGCCAGTTTAAAAAACTAACACTATCTTTAGGACTTAGATATGAGTACCATACAAATATATATGGTAAGAAATAACATTACTAGATGAAAATGATTAAATGATTAAATCAGTGGTAGAAAAGTGTCTCATTGTCTATGGCACTACATACTATTTTCCAAAAAATTCAAAATTTAAATATATAATATTCCAAGTGGAATACATTGTGTACTTAAAACCATATAAATATTTTTATTCATTAAGATTAAATTTAGTTGCATCATAAAATATTCACAAATTTACATTTTTATTGTTATTAAGTTGGTGATATCTAAATTGTTGGAATACATTAAAATTTATATCTTTTGGATTATTTTTTTTATATTCTTAGTTCTAAGTTTTTGACATACACGTTCATGAGTAGATTTAATTGATGTGTGTGTAGATTTTGGTGTATTGTTGGCTGTATTATCAACACCCCATGACAAAAGTGTTTCATATTAATTCATAATTAAGAATTTATTATTAATATTATCAATATGGGTAAATTTAAAATTATTACAATGACTTTTATATTACTGAGATTTATATCCAAACGAAAATGTGTATTGTACTAATAAAATTCATAAATATTAATTTTTCAGTAGTTATTATAATAATTCTAGAATATTTGAATACCAAAAAACCACAAATGTTATCTAATCTTACTTAAAATTAGTTCATTATTAACCATATTATAAATAATTGAACGTTTATCTAAAAATGTTGTAACCATATAGAATTTATAGATATAATAGTTGTATATAATAAAATATTAAATTTTTATTTATGGTTTTATGAGAAAAAAACACTAACTTTATAGTTAACTAACAATTAACTATTAATGGTTAATGTTTGATGTTTTTCATAGATAACTAATAGATTAATAGGTATTCAAATGTCAGCCATATTATTAATCAGTATTTTTTAGTTTAATTTAAATAAATAAAATAATAAAATTACTAATAAGGTTAACAAGACAAATACTGATAGTTTCAAGCAAATTCCAGAATTCAAAACCAATTCAAAAGGTGTATCATAAAATACTGTTAATATTAAGCAAAATGCAGTTAAAAAATATTAAAATTATAGTTATGCACAATGATAATTTTTTTATAAAAGTATTAGTAATTCTCTTTAAAAATTCAGTTTACGATTTCAAACATCTAGTAACTATAAATTGTTTTAGTAGTTTTTATATCAATACCCATATTGGCCATATTGAATTTTAGGCTAAATTAATTAAAGTAATAATGTATAAAATTAAGAAGAACTTTATTCAACTTGATTGTTATATACAAAAATGGATTCCAGACTTTTGGGATTGTATTAAGAGTTTTCTGATTCTGTGAATCTGTAAACAAGAAAAAATGTTGGATTAAATTACAAATCTATAAATTAACAAAATAAATATTTATAAATCATAAAACAGGCAATTGTAGCTCTTACTTGCATTTTAGACAAGTGTAAAACACAGTTTGTCCTTCATCAGCTGATCTTAATTGCACAGCAGCATAGGACATCTGATTATGACCACATTGACTACATCTTCTCTCGGCAATTGGACCATCGTCTGCATCATTTTTGTTATGTTCAGTTTTTACTACATTATCTATATCTTCTACAGAGTTTAAAATAATATTGTATTCAGCAACAGAATTTCTATAAACTGTAACAATAAATAACAATTAATATTAACGCTTAGTAATCATTAATAATAAATCTGTTTATTAGTTATTTGATAGATTATCTTGAACAGCGGATTGCTATGCAATATCAATTGACCATTTTTATACAAAAAGAGTATAGCTAACAGCTAAGTTGAGAAAAACAGTGTTAATTGAAAAACTATTTTTGTAGGTTTTACAGTAGTTTTATTAAAAGACAAAAAATATCTATAGTCTATGATTTCCCATTTGTACGACTTTTATCTTAATTAATGATTAAAAACTCGAGTTTTTACTTAGGTAATTGTTAATTATTTAATAAAATAACATTAAAAAATTTTCTATTAAATAGGTACCTATGCTATGACTAATGACAGTTAGCTGAAATAAGAATATTAAATATATGACACAAATATAATTAATTTATGATTATTAAAAATAAAATGATAATTGTTTTAAACTTACTTTCTGGCCCAAAAACTGTTTTACATGAATAACACTTAATAAATTCTTCCATACTCAATGACGGTAGTATCGAACCACATTTTGAGCAAAATCCTGGATATGTTTCAATGTCGTCGTTTGATTCCATTTGACTAATATTTTCTATAACAGGATTAAAACAAAATTAAGTATATTAACAATTTAATGTTTGACGGTAGAAAACAAATACTTATATAGGATGATTCACTGAGCATTCTCAACTCTACTGTTGATTTAAATATGCTTTTATTCAAATTTCAAACATACTACTGTACTAACATTCTAATTTAGAAACTATGCTTTCAAAAATTTTGATTTTTATGCTATTTAATAAGTTAATGTTGAATGGCAACTGATAATACAAACACTACAAACTTCTTTTTGCCTTAATTAGTAACTACCTAACTTCTTTTCTATGAACTGTTAATTAAGTAGCTTTATTATTATTTTTTTTAAGTTGATGTAATTATATAAATTTAAATTTAAATGAAAAAAAAAGGGTTTATGATGATTAAAATATTATAGAAATTAATTAGTAACCTATTCTTTAGTTTTTACAATTAATATATAGATAAAAGTGGCATCTAACAACTATATATACATAAAGTAAATAATTCTAAAGTTTTAGTATAAATGCTCTAAAATACTCACCAATCAGCTAGCAAATCAAAATAAAGGTTCCACAGATATCAGTCGACACTTAATTTAGATGATGTATATGAAGTTTCAAGTTTCAAAGCTGGATGACGGTTTTTCGACTTATCGTACGATTTGTGCTCACCGCTCACCGGCCACCTCTCAGTTGAAGTGTACAGATTATCAATTTCATTAGTGATAAGAAACTTTGTAAATTGTGTTGCATTGAATGAGGATTCAGGAGTGTCATATCAAAAGTTCAATCCCTCTCGGATCCTATTTCAGATTTGTATGACTACATCACGGACTAACATAATATTAATATATTATAATATACAATATAAAATTACAATTAATATAAATTATAATGTATATTATATCTTAGTAATCATAGATAAGGTAGTATATTTAGTTTCATAAATAAGGTAATACTAATTTGTTTTTCTAATATAGGTACCGGAAGATAAATAATACCTAAAAGAGTAAAATTAATAATAGAAATCAACGATTTTACATCCTCTTTTTACCTTCTAAGCGACATGGTACTTTTTGGGGACTGGCCCCATTTCACATGTCAAGGTGTCAAAGATGGTGTTTAGTTAACTAGACAAGTCTAGTTATTTATTTATTTGTATGATATGTTATGAATTATGATATAAACGATACAAAAATAAATTATAACAAAAAAAAGTACAAATTGAAATATTCTGAATAAAAATTATACAATCAATCACTCTGTATGATATATTAATATATTATGCACGCGTTTTAGCGAAAAAAATAGAACTTTATGAATTTTTAAAAGTTCAAAATATTAAGTTAAAGCAATAATAATTTATTTTTGTAACGTTTACAATATCATAATTCATAACATATTATACAGAGTGATTATGTATATGTGTTATATAAAATATTCCATTTTTTACTTTCTTTCCTGGAGACTTTTTTTCCGAAACTTTTTTTCCTACATCCACAGAACATCGGTGTTATGGCGAAACGGGCAACCCGACAAATTATTAGTCACAACTCACAAGCTCGGTATAATATACCGTGGTTACAAGTGACACAAGTTTACAAGGAAGTACCTAACTAAATGTAATAGTTCATGGCTTCATGCTGTCAACTGTATCTTCAACTGCAGCTTCAAGTGTATTACGTGTAGCCTTCCAGGATTGGCGCAGGGACACAGGGTATAGACGCTCACAGACTAAATTTGTTAAAAATTGAAATCAAAAAGTACGGAGGTAGAGGTACAAATTAGTGGAAAATACATATGTAAAATTACCAGCAACAATGTATAAGAATGAAAAAAGGTATGAGAAAATAACTTTGTTTACATTAACGAAAAAAAAAAGGTTAGTTAATCTTTTGTATTAAAAATACATAATACAAATTACCAAAAAACAGCTAATTAAATGTAGATAACCAATATAGTTTGTATTAGGTGAAGCATATAATATTATGTGCTTGCCCTCCTTCAACCTATCTATACCAGTGGTTCTCAACCGGTGTGTCGCGACACACTACTGTGCCGCGAGATTGTCTAAGTGTGCCGCGAAAAATTTTATTAAATATTGAAAACAGTGTTTTCGGCGAAGTTGCCGAAGTTGTTGTGGTTGTAGAGTGCTTGAGTGTGTCGTGAAAATGTGTGATGTATTATAGTGTGCCGTGAACCAAAAAAGGTTAAGAACCACTGATCTATACGACTATAATACCTACTACATAATCATATTCTATAATATATTGTAAGAAATAAATTATATGTTTTGATTTAAATTGGAGATGAATTAAAAAAAAAAGTAGGCAAGTGGGTACCGTTCTGCTGTACATTAAGTGCCGTGTGGATCATTATTATATATTATAGGAGTGTTAAATTTGAATCCAATGATAGTTATCATTGTATACGAAAAACGATTCTAAACGAAGATTATTTGTCAGCCTTGGATATAATTTCCAGTGATTGGTGAAAAAGGTGGTTTATGTTTTAATTGCCTGAATACACCAAAATTTAAGTTCTTTTATAATTACCTATTGTAAGCTAAACTTATGAAAAACCTTATATTAAATTTTCAACTCTTAGCTACTTACTTATACAAAATTTTTTATGGATTATGAAATATTATATCTTATATTTAAAAAAATTTTATCGATACTTCAAAAAAAAAAATTTCAGAAAAATTGAAAATTTCAGTTGTTTATAAATAGCTACTAAATAACACAAAATTTTTTAAGATTTTTCAACTTCAAAATTACTTGCAAATTTTCGAATTTTCGACAGATTTCATAAAAATTTGAACCATAAACGTTTATAAAAAAAATTGTGACTATGGTCTATAAATAACTCAAAAAAAGTCAAAATTTTTTGAAAATTTAACTGTTTATAGTTAACACTGCCATAAACATTTGGTGAAAAGTATATAAAAACCTATAAACCATATAAAAAATCGATTTGGTCGAAAACTGGAATTGCGTAAAAATTCCTGTTTATCCGTCATTTTTTTTCTTTGTTTTTCTCGATTTTTTTGAATACTGTTGGAAAATGTTTACTTTTAACCTCTATAATGCACTAAGGATATTCACTTTTACATAGGAAATCACCCCCAAAGTTTGCAATTGGAGCATTATTTCGACTAGTTATGCTGTACAGACAAAAAAAAAAAAAACCAAAAGTCATTGTAAAATCAACACATTCATCACTTCATTCAGAATCTAAAATATCATTCCCTGTAATAAATAATAATAATTATACAATATGATTACTTCGTATCATGGAAAGTTTTAAAATACGAATAAATAGATATTATATTATATTGTTAAAAATTTGTTTTTAATGAAGAAAACTGCATTGAAATTTCTGTCTACGCTCGTAAAGCGCCAATAAACTTAAATATTTGAACCGAATTAAAATCTAGATGACGCTAGTAACACGACCTTCCCACAAAATTCTAGATAAGAACCTCCGGTAGTCCCAGGCGGTGTGAATAAATGTGATAGTATATTTGAGTGTAGATAGCTTTTTTTTTTTCATCTTAAATCGTTTAATTAAAAAATACTTAGATTTCATTTAAATTTTATTCAGCGGTTTTACGTCGGACGTGTAATCAACCACAGAGCTAGTTGAATGGCGTATACCGATTTTTGTACTTGAATATTGCCGCAACAATGTTGGGAAATCTGAGGTCCGTCGTCCGGAGCTTTGCAAATAGTAAGAATATAATTTCACTCAATTTATGATTACTTTCCTTCGGTATTTGTGTTTTTTATAATTCGCGAGTCTTTAAAATATCTTAGTCCATAAATTTTGATTTATTTCTAAAAAAATTGTATTATCTATTTATATTTAATTTTATTGTAGCCACAAATTATTCACTTGTACTTAATATGTTCATAATTTTTTTTTTTTGAAAAGTGTGCCAGTTTACTGTAGATTTTGTGTGCCTATTCTAGTTAATAATTTTAATTAATTAATGATTTGTGTACAATTTACATTTCAATAATATTCATTTATTTCTTAAATGCAAGTATTTATAACTTTGTAGTGTCTTACTTCTAAATTCCTTAATAGTTTAAACATTTTATTTGATATCTTTAGTGTTTCATTATTCTAAAAAATATAAGTATTAGTACATTTAAATTTTGAGAATGTTTGATATGACTCTTTTAATAACATATAATTATGATTCTTAACGCGTGGCTATTTTAATTCTTTGAATATAGACAAATGCATTTTAGTAAAATTTATATGTTTAAGTTTTAAAACCAATAGTTTATAAATTATATTATAACTTATTTATTAATAATTAAATTTATTTTTAGTTACTATTGCTGCTGAAAGACATTTGCATCCAACAATACGTTCTATTTGTTCTTTAAATCAATCGCCTTTGGGTTTACCAACGTTACCTATTTCTATTAAACTGCCTACAATACCAACGAAAAAAATTATAGACAAGCCAAGTCCTTGTATTCCTTTAAGAATCCCTCGACCAACAATATCCATTCCATTGACTGATCCGTTGGTGAATAATGATAATGAAATTCAAGCAGCTCGACTAATAGTAATTCGCCGTAAGAAAATGAAGAAACATAAATTGAGAAAGTTAAGAAAGCGCATGAAGTATGTGTGGGCCAAAGTTCGACAGAAGAGAGAAATGAGAAAAGAAAAGGCTTTTCAAGCTGAACTAATGGGACAGGTAAACTATAATAATTTTAATGAATTAGTCTAGTTTATATCGTTAAAATGTATTAGTAAACAATACAGTTGGTTAATAGTTAATTAATAGGTTAGTTATATATTTACACATTAATCAATTTTGTGTTAACAATTTTAAAAGCAATGTTTTATTAAACAAGATTACATTTTAAGAATTTATATTCTGTTTATTACATTTATTGATTTCACATTATAACAGTTAATAAATTTACACAGCTGAATAACTTTTGTTATTTGATTTTAGAATGCAATTACATCATAGAGGACGTCTTACCCTCATGTGTTATCTCCATCTACAACATACCTAATTTTAGTTCACGAGTTTCAATAGTGTGCTGTTAGTTTTTATATTGGTGCGAATTATACAATTTTAAGGTTCAACTATTATCTTGGGCCCCATGTAATCTTTTATTGATATTATTATTAACTTTTTAAGTAAGTTATGAAAATTTTAAAATGTAGATACCATTTCAAAAAAGTCATATAATAACTTAAAAATAATATCAATAAAAGCCTACATGGGGCCCTAGATAATAATCGTACATTTAAATTGTATAATAGGTCAATTCACTCTAATATTAAAACTAACATCACATTATTAAAAGTGGCGAATAAAATTTTATTTTGTTGTACACGTGTAAGACAGAGACATCACATGCAGGTATGACATTCTCTTAATATTTTAATTTTATAAATTAAAGTATTATTTACTTCTATATACTGGATTATTTTATTGAAATACAACTCATAAATTCAAAGAAGTTCATGTTTTGAAAAAAAACGTTGATTATCTAACATTTTACAAAAAATAAGAAAAATAGTGTTAGTTTTAAAAAATATTGATTTTATTTTTAAACTGTATGTATGTATAACTCATTAGTTGATATAAACCAGGGGTGGCCAAACAGTCGATCGCAATTGACCAGTTGATCTTGGACAATTTCAAAGTCGATCATGTTAGAATTTATTTTTAGGGCCATGTGCTCTATGTTTCTTAATGATTATAATTATTCAATAATAAAAAAAAATTATGGAAGTCGATCTTTAAAGGTAAAGTATATTTTTAGTAGATCATGACCAAAAAAAGTTTGACCACCCCTGGTATAAACTATAAAAAATTAAATAATCAATTACTCTGTTAATAATTATTTATTGATTTTCAGTTATATTAAATCTTTCAGGGGAACATATAACTAAATTATTCAAATAAGAGATAAATATTTGTATTCAAAATCTATAGACTATAGAAGCTTTAAAACAATTCACATGTCATTATTTTATTTTGTTATAAAAATATGTACATTTCTAGGGTTATATAATAATAAAACATGTGTACTTAAAATGTTTACTAATAACTATTATTCAAATTTTTACAGGTAAAAGAAGCTGAAAAGTTTAGTGCTGCTAATTATGTGCAAGAAAAGTTAAATATTGTTAATATGACAATATTACCAAATAGATGGAGAGGAAAACGATTACCCGAATTTGTTATAAAAGATTTAATAGCTAAAGCTCAAGCTAAGAAACAAGCAAAAATTGAAGCTGTAGAACGAAGAAAAAAGTTTTTGGCTTCTTATAAGCCTGATACATTTTAAGATTGTAAGCGATTTAATACAAAATAATAGTACAATAAAACTGTAAGTTTGGGTATTTGTTTTTAATTAAAATTTATATCTAATATAGAGAGTAAATTCTTATTTTTAAATCCTGTTTTCATTTTTATACATGCTGATGCCAGGCATGCCTAATAGAGTAATACATATTATTATAATTAAAAGTTTAATAGCCAATTGGTAAATTGCATAATACTGTAGAAAATCCAGAAAAAAAGATGTGAAAAATTAAATATCTGATGTGTGTATTTATTTAAACAATCATTTAAAATGATTCTCGTAAACTGTTAATTTGTATTTGTTTAAATAATATGCTAATTATTTGTTAGCATTTACAAAGTATGTTTTCAATAATTGACAAAAAATATCTTATAGTTATGAGCGCATAATAATATAACACAAATAATAATAAATAAAAACAAAATTTCCAAAGCCAAGTCAAAAATTAAATTTAATATTGAAGTCTTATCTAGTTTTATACCCATATTCTTTTGCTAGTTTTTCTGCAATAACTAAATATTGAATATCTGTTGGTCCTGCATATATTTCAGTTATCCTCGCATCTCTATAATGCCGTTCAGCAGGCATGTCAGTGACATATCCCATTCCACCTAGAATCTGTATACAATTGTGTGTAATATATGTTGCTGTTTGCGAAGCATTTAACTTGGCCATAGATGCTGCCTTAAAAAAACAAATATATTAAGTAAATATACATAAATTATAATACAATTATTGAGTATAAATTTACCTTCGTGAAAGGTCGATCATTGTCTCTCAACCATGCGGCTTTCCATGTTAAGAGTCGAGAAGCCTCTAACCGTGTTGCCATTTTAGCAAGCCTTTGCTAGACATTAATAAATTTGTTGCTATAACTTAGGCTTGAATTTATAAGTATAATAATATACATATAGTATTATATATTTTATAAACAAAGCATTATAAAATTTAATTATCACTTTATAAATGTTCGTTTGGAAATATTAAGAAATATATTTTGCAGCTTTTTTAGTCTTAGACAATTGTACTTTTAGCAAGATAAGTGCAACTATTAGAAATAAATATAATATTCTTTAAAACTCAACATAGACTAAACCACAAATATGCATTATGGCTTGTCGCATG
Source organism: Aphis craccivora (assembly GCA_009835225.1). Classification (NCBI taxonomy): domain Eukaryota; kingdom Metazoa; phylum Arthropoda; class Insecta; order Hemiptera; family Aphididae; genus Aphis; species Aphis craccivora. The sequence continues at coordinate 3,522 of VUJU01001070.1, read as the reverse complement.
TCAACTATTCAGATCATAGGCGTGCGCAGGCCTCTTTTCCAGGGTGTGCAGAATGCTGCCAGTCTGCCACTATGCGGATAAGGGGAGGGGCAATGGAGGGATATTCAAAAATGGTGTTTGGTATGTGTGAGGCTCTGTGTTCGTTCAGGGTATGCAGCTGCATATTCTGCATACCCCCTGCGCACGCCTATGATTCAGATATAGGAAGTAAATAATAATAATTAATAACTGCATGAAATAAATTTATCGGTTGTATAAGTTAATTTACCAAGTCAAAGTAAAATTATACATTTACATATAAATCTTAGACGCTAATATTATTGCTAGAGACCAGAAATTGTATGCATTTGCTTGTTCATACTTAGTGTATGGCGTATGCACTTATAAAAGGGTTTGAAATGTGTGCGATTCTGACCCAACTGATTCCATAAACCAATTTTAATTTTGCATATAGGTAATGTCATATTTGGAGGGTTGAAGCATATTTTTTCATAAATGCATATAATGTATATATTTTTTACAATCTTAGTAAATTATTTCATGTTTTTATTTTGGAAATTGGAATTTTTAAATACTTTTAAACACTGCCATACTGGCAAAAAAAATGTCTGTCAACACAGTATAGAATTCAAATTTTTTTTTTTTTGAAAACATAAATTTGATGTTTTTTTATATATATTTAAATATTTTATTGATTAACATAAGTTTTGAAAGGTCTAACACTCCTAATTTTGGTATATTTTATTTGTTTTATTTGTTCTAATGTTTGTAGTTGTTTAAAGTAATAAAATGTATGATGCATGTTTGAACATATTTTTCAATTACTTTTGCATATTTGACCCTTTTGCTTTGCATATTTGCCACATTTTTAGTGTATAAAATTCCGGTCTCTAATTATTATATATGTATTTACTATATATTATATTATAGTATATGTGAGAACATTATTCATACCTGTACAGCCGAAAGTTTAATAATAGCATTACCAAAAGCGGTTCTATTTCCAGCATAATCAATTGCACAGTCCATTGCCGCTTGTGATATTCCTAATGCTTGTGATGCAATGCCTATTCTAGCCAAATCTATAACACATTTTAGTCAATATTACATTTACTTGCTAGTTACTACAAGTCTACAAATAAGTTAATAATTGATGTGTCTATATAGTAATAAAATTTACTAACCAATTCCTGACATGGCTATTTTGAAACCATCACCTTCATTTCCTAACATATTTTCAGCCGGCACAATAACATTGTCCAGAATAATATTGCAAGAAGATGCAGCTCTAATACCTAATTTATCATCTCTTTTACCCTTTGTTAAACCTTGAATACATAAAATAAATCATCACATAAACAATTTGCTTGGTTTAACATATTATAAAAAGATTATTTTGAAGATTATCTATCAGACAATAATATTTGTAAAAGATGCAACTTACTGATGACTAAACTAGTATATTAAATTCCTCAAAAAAGGTATAAAAGTTATCTAAGTTTTAAACTTAAAAATGTAATTATTAAAATTTAAAGATCATAAAAATAAATGACGTGCTTTTTAAAAATTGTAAATTCCCAAACTTATAATAAAAAAATACCTGGTGTGTTTGTTGGTACAATAAATGCTGATACACCTTTATGTTCCTTAAAAATATCAGAACGGGCCATCACAATAATTGCACCTCCTTCAATACCATTAGTCACCCAAGCCTTCGTACCATTCAATATCCAATGATTTCCTTCACGTTTTGCTGTTGTGTGCATATTAGCAGCATCACTGCCACTTCCTAACCTTACATTAATAAAAAAAAATATGTTCTTATTTAAAATTATAAGTGATATGTTTTAAAATAATTACCTGGTTCACTAAGAGCAAAACATCCAACAAGACCTCTACTAATGAAATCCGGAAGAAATTGCGATTTTTGTTCAGGAGTACCGACTTTGTTTAATATTCCTGCATAAAGAGCATTATGAATGCTTACAATCGAACCAGTTCCACCACAGCATCTAACTCAGGTACATATATTATTATATATTATATTACTTAAGTAAGTAAACATTTAACTAAGATTTTGTGAAGAATAATGCAACAGTATATTACCTAGATATTTCCTCGACTGCTACTGACAATGCAAGAGAGTCAGCTCCTGAACCACCATATTTCTTGTCAACCACAACTCCTAGAATTCCTAAATCGGCTAATTTTTTGATCTGTAACAAAAAAACCAACATCATTATAAACCCAAAAATTCTACATTTATAGGATGCTTATTTATATTTAAAAGTATATTATATTATATCAAGTCTTTAAAATTGATACTGTAAATATTTTTCCACTAATGTAAAGCAATGAGACACCTCACATATCTACAGTCATTAAGGGTATTACACAGTGGCATCATGTAGACCACACAGGGTATACATTTGCGTACTTAAAATCCAATATTGTAGTAATTTGGCCCATTTTATAAATTGATTGGCCTGAATAATTGATAGTGACTTGCACTCAAGTGGCCTGTTCTATACGACATGTGTATAAAAAAAATTGAAATGATGCCACTGGTATTACACAGTTTAGTTACTTTAAATCATTAAATATCTCCACGAAACTGCTTGTATTTATTTACTTGATTAGAAGGGTAAATCTGTTCCTTGTCTAGTGTTGCAGCGATTGGACGCAATTCAGCCTCTGAAAATTCGCGACAAACGTTCTTCAGTTTTGAATGAGTCTCGGGCAATACCAAACAGGATATGTTTCGGATGCCTGAATGTTTAAAATTGTTAAAATGTTTGAAATTCTAAGTTAATAATTTTTTAACAAATAAAATCGTTTACCTGTCGATGGTCGTAAAAACGTATTGAACAGACGCATTGTGAATTGTAGATAGGTATAAAAATTAAAACGTATTCAATGAACTTATTAACTAAGAAACAAACACTGAACTCAGAATTACAAAAATATTAAGCCATTGATCGAAATGAAAACGATTGAAATTTTCAACAATATCAACTGTTGATATTATACATACAGGTAGTCGTAGTGAGCGCTATAAGCCCAATGCCCTGGTTTGAAGTGTTTGAACGTCATTACTCATTACGTCAATATAACAATGTTATTAAATCGTTGATTTTCGTATACCCATTTCGGAGTAATTTCTCCTACCTGTGGGCTTTGTTGATGACTGATGTATATTTTAAAATCGGAAACTGATAAGGCAGAAACTGTGTCGGTTGCTGTTATCAAACCGATCGGGAATTCGAAATAACAAAATCACGAGCTCAGAATAAATTATAATTATATAAAAAAAATTGTAAACATTTTATTTATTTTGTGGCACTGTTGAATTAAAAAAAAAAACATACATATAATATAATGCTATTGCTATAATATTATGTATTTTTGGTAACTATCTAACACTGGTGACCAGGCCACGAATTAAGATATACAGGATACGAAACGATGTGCCTTATCAATAATATTTTTGAAGCTTGGACCTTCTCATCTTGCGGCTAGACA
>VUJU01001069.1:53617-69419 GCA_009835225.1 Aphis craccivora | reverse complement strand
TTAAATGACGTCATCAATATTTTTATGACGTCATAGGTATAAAATGACGTCATCGTTATTATGACGTCATCGTCTTATATGACGTCATCGATGATAATATATTATGACTTCATCAATATTTCTATGACGTCATCGTTTTATATGACGTCATCAGATATTATATGACGTCATCTTTATTAAATGACGTCATCAATATTTTTATGACGTCATCGTTATTATATGACGTCATCGTTGTTTCCATCGTTTTATATGACACCATCAATATTTTTATGACGTCATAGTTATTCAATGACGTCATCAGGTTAATAACGGATTACGTTATATAATACGATTACGTCGTACAAATATTGATGACGTCATATAATACAAATGACGTCTTAAATTATTGATGACGTCATAATACATTATCATCGATGACGTTATATAATAATGATAACGTCATAGATACAACGATGACGTCATATAATATCTGAAAACGTCATATAACACAAATTACGTCATAAAATTCATGATGACGTCACATAATAAAGATGATGTCATATTATACGATGACGACATATAAATATTGATGACTTCATTATATATTATCATCGATGACGTTATATAATACAATATAAATATTATATATCAAAAATATATATATAATAACTTTATATTTCAATTTATGATTTAAAGAGCTGAGGTTCAATTATGTTTATAATTGATAACTTATCAATTATTGTAGCCTATTAACATAAATGTACAGTTAGCTACTGAATAATCAATTTAATACTAAATATGAGTTTCTTAAATAAAAATATAAACAAAACTAAATTACCTGCCAATATTGCAATTAATTACCTTATTATAAATATTTAACTAGGTGTCAAGTCAAATTCACTTCAATATAAACGTGTTAAAAAAAAAACTACAAAATTGAATTATATAACCAATGGATAATTTGATTTGAAAAATAATAAACGTATGTTTCCCAAACCCCACCCATTTCAAATTTTCCAAATATTTTTACACCAATATTTAGCACGTAATTTTAATGGATTCGCACATCCGTTCCCGAAATCTGTATGGCACCGGTTCGCCTGGAAAACTCAATTTTCCATGGGCAGGGCGGGGGAAAACCAGTGCTGTACATATTTTGGAAACAGTCGTGCGAATTCATGCAAATCCTGTGTTAATCATTGGTGTAGAAAAACTTAGGAAAAAGTTGTTTTTTCGCGTGAGTGGGGCTGGAGAAACGTACGTAATTTATTTAACTAACCATCAGAATTCAGAATAATGAGAACGTTTGGACAACGTTTCCAAATGATATTTAGTTTAGTACTTACATCGGATGCATTTGCGTTGAGTATAGCACTTATATTAAAATAATATACATAATATAGTATTGTGTCGCCACGGCATAACCGACGATGACAATATTGTCGACAATCCTTGATTCATATTTCATAATCATATTATACATAATTAAGTAATTATACAGGGTGATTCTTTTATCAAAAAACACTCATTATTTAAAAAAGTATTGATTTTTTTCAAAAATTTATTTTTTCAAATTTGTAGATTTACGCTGTTCTGTAATTGTATAATTTTTTAACATTTTTCACCCTTTTATTTATTAGGCAAACAACTAGCAACTTTTGATTTTCAAATGGTAACGTATACTTAAAATTTAATAAATGAATAAAGCTATTTTTTTTATTAATTATGGCGTTCAAATTTTCATTTTTCGTTAATCCGTTGATGAGATATTGCTCCTTAAAGTTGGGTGGTTTTGGGAGGTGGTTAATGTGTATATAAATGTGTTATATCTCGTTGGTAGATACCGCCATTTTTGAATTTTTATGTCCCAGGACAAAAGACATTACACTTTTCAAATCAATTTAAGTAGTACAGACGTACAGTAAGCTTATGTTGTGCCCTTAAATGTATAATTCCTATTTGACTGGGTGTCATGCAGTTAGCCCCACTGAAGGTGATCACGCACTGGTCAATGGTCATTAATACTTATCAAATATATATAAAGACCAGAAGTTAAAAGTAATAAATTCGATATCGCTCGAACCCAAGATATAATAGTGATAATCATTGTAGTATTGTTATTGTACCTACTCGCTACTGGGATATAAAAATCCCGATAGCTGCGGTATCTACAACTGACGAGGTATAACAGTAGCAGTACCTAACACATTTACACATCATAAGTTATAACCACCTACAAAAACCACCCAACTTTGAGAAGCAATATTCCATCAACGGATTAACGAAAAATGAAAATTTGAACGTGATAATTAATACAAAAAAATAGCTTTATTCATTTATTAAATTTTAGGTATAGGTTACCATTTGAAAATCAAAAGTTGCTAGTTATTTGCCTAATAAATATAAGGGTGAAAAATATTTAAAAATTATACAATTCTAGAACAGTGTAAATCTACAAATTTGAAAAAAATCAATATCTTTTTAAATAATAAGTGTTTTTTGATAAAAGAATCATCCAGTATAATATTATGATCAAAATAAGTAATCAGAATTATGTAATATTGAAATTAATTTGCTTTGCTTCATCTATAGTTTAAATTAGTGACCATCTAATAATTGTCGTCATAAATGAAATATTATCATCGTTAAACATCTAAAATCTAAATAAATCATGTAGAATAGTTCTTTAATTTTCTTTTGTATTTATAAATCAAAACGTCAATACATATTATTATGCTGCTGTTTTTCTGTTTTTCATTTAGACTTTAACAACGGAACACTGACATTTGCAGTTTACCACAACCGCACATTATACTTTGATGGTTTGATAGAGTAACCTAATATTATCGACATCATCGAGATATGCATACCTATGATGACATTGTTTTCAATCTAAATTGTATCTAAATTATAAGATACGTGTGCTTCACTGAGTTTAAAAATAAGATTAAGTATCTAATACTTACCCATGTGAAAATCCAACATTAAGTAGGTATACATTTTATTAAGTATACACATATTATAATAAACCAAACGAGTTGCGATTTTTCCTGTTATTTACCCAACTAGTCAAACGTCCTGTTTGCTTAAAATGTTACACCGGCATCTTTGTCTTTGACGTTTTTATTTATTATATTTTAGAACAATTTTTACGACTTTAATATTATGTATACACGTACTTCGCTCTGTTGTATCGAGAGCTGTAGAATTGAATAAATAAAGAGACAAAATCTATAAAATTTGTTTAACATCCAAATAATTGTTTTCTTTATTCGAATAATAATAATAATAATAATAATAATATTGTACACTCTTACAATGGAAACTTAAAATATACAGACGACAAAAAATAATAAAACGGTAGTAAGTGGGACAAAAACATAATATACATAATATAATATATATATAATACTTTCTACCGGGTAATAATGGTCGTGCAGGTACAGGAGCGGGTTATTGTATACAAACATACAATATTATTATGATGTTATTTTTATACAAATATGTTTTATTTCATAAGTCGTAGTAATAATAATAATAGATCGGGGCCAACATTATAATATTATTATAATTATCGATACAGCTAGTGGGAGTAATAATCACTAATCGATGACTGTGGTGGGAATAGGTACTTATACAATGCGTACATAGTAGCAACAGCAGTCGTGACTGTGGCGATGGTGCGGTTGATGGGACGGCAATACCCGATGTCATATCGATAGTTATGTTAATTTTTTTTGTTTTTTCAAATAGGCCCGACTTGCGCGCAAGTAGAATATCACAAAAAACAGCTAACGAAAAAAAATAACGGCCGAAGTAATAATGCAAGACACCACTATTGCGACGTGTCCTGCGGGCTATGTTGTGGAAAACCGCGACTCGACGAAAAACGTGAAAATCGGTAGCATACCTCCGGGAGAGGGACCGCCACGGAGCTCCTGTAAAGAAGGGTGTGGGTACGGTTGGGTAGTGTACTACGAATTGCAAGTGGGTACCACTGCAATAATAATATTATCGTTAGATATACGAGTATTGCGTATTTTTAAAAGTACGCGTGTACACGACGTGGACTAGTTTAATCGTACCGCCTCAAATTTGGGAGGGGGTGTCCCTCGTACACTCATCGTCATCGTCGTCGATATCGCTGTGGCCGCGGTGCACGCGCGCGATATCAATACGGCCGCCACACGTCCGTCTGTTTGGCTGTGGTCTTGGGCGACACCGCGGCCGGCGAAGCGTCTCCGCCGTCGCGGTCGTCTTCGTCGTCGCCGGCCGCGGCGCCGTGGCCGCCGTCCGCGTCGCCCTCGTCGGCGGCCGACTTTTTGGACGATTCGTTGTCGCCGTCGCCGTCGCCGTCGTCGCCTCCGACACTCTTCTGAGCCGCGGCCGCGGCCACCGCAGCGGCCGTCGACTCGTTGTCGAATATCATCGTGTTGCGTATGTGGCTCAGGTACGGGTTGGGGTACAGCTGAGAGTACAGCCACTGCGTGTGCGGTTGCAACAGCGGAGCGTTCAGGAACAAGCTGAACAGCGACGGCGCCACCAGCGGTACGGGTTGCGTGACGGGCGGCGCGGTCGCGGCTGGTTGATGCGAACGCGGCGACACGGCGGCCGCCGCGGCCGCGGCCATGATGTGCGGCGGCAGCTGAGCGACAGGCTGTGCGGGCGGTGGCGGTCGCAGCTGCGGCGGTACCGGCGGCAGGGTCGGCGGCGGCGACGGAGGCGTTCTGGCCGCGCGCCGGCCGCGGTGGTCGTCGTCGCGTCGCTTGTTCTTGTCGCCGTGTTCGTCGACGCCGCCGCCGTTGTTGTTGTTGTCGTTGTCGTTATCGTTGTTGTTGTCGTTGTCGTTGTTGTTATTGTTGTTGACCGCAGACGCGGTGGCCGCTGCGACGGCCGTCGGTGACAAACGGTCCACCGTGGCCACTGCACTCTTCTCGGACCGATGTCGCTTGTGGTGATGGTGGTGACTGCTGTGATGGTGGTGATGCCGCTTGTGCGCGCCGCTCCCCGACACCGTGGTCAACAGACCCCTGTGGCCCCTGATCCCGGTCCTGTGACTTCTGGTCGTCACGCTGTCCACGCTCACGTTGACGCTGATCGGGCCCAGTGGTTCCGTCGCGGTTCTGCCGCTGCTGTTGTTTCCGTCTGCGAAAACACAGTACATTTTATGTAATATATTAAATTCACTTATTGTACGATAGACACTCATCGTTGACACAGATACGTGATTTTTGATCGACATTTGACGATTAAGTCCGTATCTCGCGAATGGATCGTAGGAATAAAGGCTGGTCGCGTTTTGGAAAATGTAAGAAATAACTTAACGGTCTTAGAACAAAGATTATTGTATAGTAATTGCACAACAATCCGTTGTTAGTCTTCTTATCCCCGCCATATAAAACTATATACACTTTTAATTTAATTTATATGTGAAAATCTATTTGCCAATTACTGTTTACTTAAAAAGTAATTATAGTAAGTAATAAATGCTCTTTGATGACTGTGATCTACCTCATGTCCGAAGACGAAAATAGATGCATTTTATCCGTAGGATTAAGTAGATTTTACTTATTAGTTATTACCTATATATATATATATATATACGTCCCATACAATCTTAAATAAATCAATATCACACGATACTAAAACTGTCGTAAATACTATATAATTTACGTATTGTACGGCACGATGCTATACCGTTTCGCTGTTGAAAAGCGCGTAATTCCAGTCTGTTTCAATTGTTACAATTCACCAGCTCAAAGGAGTCGATCTCCATTCCGGAAATCGCTTTAACGCGATTCCGGATTGGCACTTAGTATGATCTCGTAAGGAAAAAAATTAGATAGAAAACGTCTGATAATGTTACATCTAATAATTTCTAAACGAACCAAACGTCAAAGAGAATGGTTTCGTTCCATTCGCAATAAACGTGTACGCTAAAAACGTCGTTACGTTTTATTCTAGCACTTTTTTTTGACTCGAACACGCGACACTGTTATACGAGCGCTTAGGTAATTTCCTCGATATTCTAATATTATACAACAAAATTGAATGTACCAGTCAGATAGAGAGAAATAGCTAAAGAGACATTTTTGTTACTGCAGTCGATATTTAATCGTATAACTACGCAAAGTAAATAATTGTGCCATTGATAATTACTTTCAGAAAACGCATTATGCTCAACAATATAATATAACACAAGTATATTATAATATTATATTACCTATATAATTATATGCGTCATTTATCATTAAGTACATTTCTTTTGTTTAATATTTATAATTTATATTTTAAAAACGTGCCGCAACAAGTATTGGATGATTGGCAAAAGCATTTCGAGTGACATACAACTATAGTAACACGATATCCAATATTTAGGATATTACGTTATAATACACTTATTATAGAAAGTAATAATTAATGTATATCGTTTTAAACGTTGTTTATTGGCTTGAGTGTATTACCTGTGCCTGTCTGTTGTTGAATCACTTCATTGGTGGCACCATTGTATGGAAAAATGTTTGTGAAGTTCGAATGTTGAAATGTCGGCGGACCGCAATTATTAGCCAAATACGGGGGGTATGTGGTTGATGGTAAAGCTCTGGAAAACGATGTGCCCCACGAGTGAGCAAGACCTGTGAAAAAAAAACCCTAATTATAGGTATAATTCACACAGCTTGAATAGCGGTATAAATGTATTTTGTATGTTTTATATTGTAAACACCTGCGTATTTATTAATACTATTATTGATATGTATAATAAATAGTTAAAAATACATTTTTAATTGCAACCCAATTTTTTTTTAGCAGAGATATAAATTGAGGCACTTCTATTTGGAATACATATATAGGTATTAATAAAAAATAAAAAAAAATATAAAAATAAATATTACACATTATTATGAAAATTTAGTTTCCTTTTTTATTTTAACACAGACGTAGTATTATTACTGCAGGTAAGTTAAAAATGTTATTTTTCAGTTTTATATTTCATATATTTTGTATTTTGTCATTCTTTTTTTTTTTTAAATTAATATTTTGCCACTATAGTAAAAACTTGTTTAATATTTTCTATAAACTTGATTTTTTTCGTTTGTAACTGTCTTTATTAAATATCCATCAATGACATTAATAATGATAGTCCTGTGTGTTAGACGTTCATAAAATGATAAAACTTAATCGAGCTACGACTGTGATACATATAACGCAAAAAAACAAATTTGTTCTGTAATCTGTATAAGACTTTTTTGTATTTATCTTTGGGACATATTGACATTTAACTAATACGCATATTTAATTATAAATAATGAACCTAACGCAGAATAAAAATAAAAATGTCTCAAGCATACTTTTATAATCAGACTATACAGTATAAGGTCTCGTTAATTCGAACACAGCTAATCCAAAAGACGTGCAATCCGAACGGACTTGAAAATTGTCACATCGCTGTATTATACACATATTATACACTTAGACATGTGTGAGACAAAGCATTTTATTAGCATATAAGAACTAGTGTTCAAAAAATAAATAAATCAATATTTTAAACGAGTAGATACATAATATAATATGTTTAAAGAACTGGCTGTATACATACATAATTATCATTTCGATTCAAGTATTATAATACAGTACCTATGTGTCGATAAAAATAAAAATAAATTTAAAAATTAAAATTACAAGAAAATTGATTTTTTTTAAACCATATAGGTAATCTAAAAACGATAATCCGAATCATATATTTTTCCGACGACCTCGTCCGTAGTAACGGATATTATACTGTAATCATTTGAGACTCGGGAAAATTTTCCGCCGAGGCGTTAATATATTTTAAAGCGCGGGGTTCACTCGTATGTGAAATCATAATAATACAATATATACCTATTATAGGCACTAGCGAATATTTTATGTACACTGACTAATGAGCTTATTATAATAATAATTTATATTACATATTGTTACAACTTTTATGGTAATAATAATGACAATTATAAAACCTTTTGTGTGTTTCTTTGGCGGCGCTCGCGCGAATTTCCACAGCGTGACCTTTGAGGTGTTTCCAAAGGGTTAATTTAATTTCGCCGCCGCCGCCACCAAGTACGACGACGTTATCAGTTACGAAAAGGGTTGGCAGGCACTTATTATTAAAAGGTCTCGCGGAGGGTAGATCCGCGCCAAGAAACGGTCGGAGGAACAGCCCGCGTGCTGCAAGAAGGTGATATTTACGCGACCGGCGACGGTATGCAGGGCGGTGGCAGTTTAACTTTTACAAGCGTCAACACATAAAAGGGCCCCTTCCGGACTACTGCTGCGCACCGTTTGTACAAATACATGTATATATATATATACAGTGAGTCGATAGGGTTAAGGATAGAGGGGGGGGTGAAGGGTTGCAAAACCCTTTATTATGTTGACAGCGGTGCACCTTTTGTGTTAAGCCGTCAGCGCGCAGTATTTATATACGTATATATTATATATACAGTCACCCCACCATCGCAGCCGCTCGGCGTTACTATATAATATGTTATATAGGTATTATATATATATATATATATGTATCGCCGCCGCGCACCCGTTCGCACTAATTACATCCACTCAAACAGCTTTTAATTTTAAAACGCTATATTATAACCTGCAAGCCACTGCTGCAGTCGCCGACCACACGTCATCGCCGCCGCCTTTACCGCCGCAATAAGGTAATATATATCATGCTAAACGTTAAGGTATATTATATTTTCTTACTAGGTGCGGATTTAATTTTTATGTCATACAGAGTGTAAAGTATATTATAATTTATAACATTACGTAGTTATTCTGGCCTCTCCAAGTATTCGTAAATGTGTACGTGTTGGAAAATTTACCGAAACCGTTCATTCCCAATTTAAGAATTTTCGAAATGATATAGTAAGTCGCGCAGGGTCGCTATAGCGGCTGAGCGTGTGTGTATAATACAGTGCAGCGTTAGGAGGAGTTGATATTACACGTCCGAAGCGGCGGGCGGCCGGCGAACGAATGCGAAGCGGACGGGCGAGGATTGCGCGGGTAGCGGAGCGAGAGAAAGTGTGCACAGCGAGAAAAAGGAAGAGAGCGGATCGTCGTGTACAGAGTACGTGTGGGCGGCGAAAGAGAGGCGAAAAGAAAACCGACGAGAAAGCTACCGCCGCCGCTTCCGTATCGCGGGAGCGGGACGGCGGGGGGGGCCGCGGGTACTCGGCGGCGGCTGCGGTGTCGGCGGTGGCGGTGACGTCACCCACCGGTGGGTTGGTTCCACTGGCTTGCGGCACACCCCATTGGCTCTCCGCAAAGCACACCGCACCGTCTGACCGACGACGACACCGACACCGACACCGCCAAACCGAGCGGTAGGCGCTGCGGGGACTGCGGGCGCGCGCGTTAACCTACATTCCGTCTCTAAACATCCCTCCGCCGCGGCGGCGCGCCCCCGCCCGTCACCGGAACGGCGTCTCCGGCCCGCGCAGCATCCTCCGCCGACGGTGCAGCACCAGTGCACCGCTACCTCCACCGCGCGCGCCGCGTGTGTGTATAAAGATTAAAGAATAGTATTATAATACTGTGTTGTACAATATTATATATATATATATATATGACTATGAGCGCCTCGACGACGACTTTTCAGCGAATAATATAAGCCAATATTCAAAAATGTCGTTTTTAAAACGAGTTGATAATAATATTAGGTGTATATAAAACGCCGAACGCGTCTGCGCGAGACCGACTGTGCGTGCTTTAAAGGCCGCTATTTATTTTCGTCTCATTACGAAAACTTTCGTATTCGACCGCCGTCATAACTCCTTTACACATATTTAGGTATTATTATTACCATACAGTGGCGGACGCAGCAAAAAAAAAAAAAAAAAACCCAAAACCCTCCTGCGTCCGCCACTGTTACTATATACATATATTATATGTGTATATTATCCTGCTGCAGTGTCGACGTGTCGTTGTACGATATAAATGTATTTTAAAGTGTAATATAGTAACGGGTCGGGTCAGCCTTTGATATTACATAGTAATACGTCGTCTATACAAGTACAACCATTATTACAAAGTCGTCCACACACCTATATTTTGTTGAGTTAAACTGTCATCACAATAATAGTATAGGGCTTCCTATATCGAATACGATGACATGACAAAACAATATTATTTATGTATATAATTCACACAGTTAATCGTTATAGGTATAACAGTTAAGTGTACCTATATTATTCGGAAGAATTTTTTTTCATCATCTCTCGTTGATTATAATAATCGTATAATCGTTTATAAATCGCTTTTTGACGCTATATTATAAAATCTGAACGTTGTTAAGAATTTTAATGTTTTGTTTCTGCTTTGTTATCGTTAATTTCAATTATTTTATATCAAATGGAATACTTTTGTCAGTTTTTCCTGGAAAATGTAAATACTAAAATACCATAAATATATGCTCAGCTAATAACTCTCTGATTTTGTTTTCTCTCAATCGTTCATTAATAAAATATTTCTAAGAATTGTTCTCGCTTTTCCAAGCATAATAAAATAAAAAAAAACGTTAAAATATGTTCAACAACAAAAAAAAATAAATAAATATTAAACGATAAATATTTTGTAAAGGTTATATTAATACGAGTGTAATATAATATATATTATATACATAATTGTATGTATATTATATACAATATCAACTTTTATAAATAAATATGCTTTTTTTTTAATTATGATTTTTCTTTTACTACATAACTTTGTGGTAAAAAGTTAAAATTAGAAAGTGAATACTTTCAAACCGGGAACGAGCTAGAGTTCAATATTTGAAAAAAAAAGTCACGAGTTTCTTAAAAAAAAAAGTTGTTAATATATCAATTAAAACTAGTTAGCCTTTTACCTTCTCTTCACTTTTACACTAAAATTGAACTTAAAAAAAAAGGGTGGTCAAGTTGTAACGCTCCGCTGTACAGTAGGTATCGAGTGGACCTAGGACATAGAAAAGGTCACTAATGGTTGTATTAAATTATAATCCAATGATGGATATTATTGTATAAGAAAAACAATTCTGAAACAGAGATGATTTGTCAGCCTAAGGATTATAATATATATATTTTCCATTGGGTGATGAAAAAAGTGGTTTATGTTTTAATGACCTAAAACCCCAAAATTAAATCGTGTACAGAAAGTGCCAATTTAAGCAACTGGTATATGTTTCAAGTTTCTATGACTAGTAATTTTTAATTAATACAAAAATCTAAACTTCTTTGATACCTAGTAAAATGTAAATATTGTTATTTTACAAGTAAATTTAGATTCCGTAAAAATTTAAACTTAAGATAAAATGTTTTGATTGGCCAACGCTCATCATCTTTTATAATTATAATTGTAAGCCAAACTTATGGAAAATCTTGTATTAAATTTTCAATTCTTTGCTACTTAAATAAAATTGCTTATACATTTTTAACTACAAAATAATTTACAAATATTGAAGTATTTATGATTTTGATGAATTTTGTCATATATATTTGAACTTAAAACTTTAATAAAAAAAAAAAAATTGATAATGTATTCTTTTAATTTTTGAATCACTATAAAACTAACTCACGAGGAACTTTATATTAAATTTTAAAGTATTTCGACTTAGTAAAAATTGACATTTTCCCATCACTTTTTTTGTGGTTTTTCCCGATTTTTTGAAAACAACTGGAAAATATTCACTTTTTATTTCTATAATACGCCAAAGATATTCACTTTGTTATCGAAAACCATCCCTGAAGTTTTTAATTGAAGCATTATTTCGACAAGTTATGGTGTGTAGGTACACATTTACATTTTTAGTTTTTAAATTAATTTAGTTTTAAACATTTTAATTAGATTATTCCATGGATTTGTTCATACCTACAACATGATATTTTAAATGGCGATACTATGAAATAAATGAAAAATTATATTTTGTCTAAATGACATTGAATGTAATTATTTTAAAACTATTTTTTAGATTGTTAGATTATAATAGATTGTCTTACTTTTTGTAATTAATTATTTTTGTCTTTGATCTGACTTACACCCATATCATTCGAGATTTTTTTTTATTTATGGTGTTCTATAAAAATATAAAAATGTAATTGATTATTTGTTTTTATTGAAATTCTATGTTTTGTTTTTTATGGTTATTTAAACTGTCATTTATGAATGTTTTAGATTTTATTATTGTTTGTTTATTATACACAACAAATTGAAATATTATGTAATATTTATGTATACTTATTACTTTATGAAGGGGAAAAAATGTTTAAAACATCAATGGGGGAGTGTGATTATTCGAATTAGTTTACTTGTGTTTAAATAAGACGTATTGTTAAAAAAAAAAAAAGATATGAATCCTTCCCCCTAAAATTCGCCCAAATCTCCGTAGCCTATATATAGTACACGCGTTAAATAACGCAGTGTTTGCGTATTACAGTAATAAAATCACCTCGGTATAAATAAAACACTATATATCGACTACGGCGTTATGGTATTTAAAACCGATATAATCGCTCTGTATATAATACTATTATACCGTCGTTGACATTTTATTATGTCTATATTGTGCGTGTTTATTGCAACAGTACACCATATATAGAGAACGAAGTGTGCGTACGTGTGTCACGGACCATAATAGATAGACAAAAATTATATAATATGTACGTATGATGTTACATATATAGTACGCTGTTGTGCAGCTCGTGCACACATATTATATAATATATGCGCTTATTATAATATAATAGCAACCGTCGGCGAACTGACACCAGGAAACGTACTTATACATTATCGGTGCGAGAAGACTGCTGCAATAATAATGACGACAGTGACATCGTCAACGTTTTTGGACCCTGCAGAAGCGCAGTGGTCGTTTTAAGTCTGACGATGTGCGCGTGCGTGCGATTTACTATACACATACCTATACGTACGTATATATTGCAGTTCGGATGCCATGTAACGTGCTACCGGAGGCGGTAGAGCGAAGGACTAAGATTAAAACAGTCCCTTAAGGGCAACAAAGAGATTACACACGGACGCCGAGCTTTCGCGGGATGGAAGAGCGGGTCGTGATCGACGGGCCGCCCGTGCGTAATACGAGCACTGCATCACCACGTGCTCGCCGGACAGCGACTAATGAGACCGACTACGTTTCGGCTCTTTAAAACCAACCCTTTCTCTTACACCGGACGTTCTATACATACAGCAGCTATCTGTCCGTCCGTGTCCTATCGTCTCAAACGCATTCATTTGCCGCACACCCCACGCACCCTCAGCCCCAGGGTTTAGGCTGCAACACACCATCGTATGCGTATATAATATTATATACACATGCCTGCGTACTACAGAGGAGTTGTGGCCGACCGTGCGACTTTTAATTAAACGACGACCAGAACAAACGACGGGCGAGTTCAAACGAGTTCCGGGTCCGCGGACACGCGGATGATGAGCATATTTTTCGTGCGGTATACCGCGCTGCAGGTTACGTGTAGGTATACCTATACCACGGGTCGTCGTCGTATCGTATACGCCTGCAACGCTGTCGGTATAACAGCAATATGGTTTCGGCGACCTTAGTGTACGGCATAAAATATTCTAAATTTGCGTGCGATGCGAAAACCTGCAGTATAAAACATTAATTCCGTGCGTATTATTATGTATATTTTTTTTATTATCATATACGCGAACGCGCTCGAAACACCAATTATTATACTATTTGCATTGCCCACGGAATAGAATATAGCGATGATATTATTATAATTATATAATTTCAGGTATTTGGAGAAAATGTAAAAAGTATCATATTTTTTTTTTTTTTTTTTTGTTACACGCACAAAGTCCAGTTATAACGTAATATATATTATGTTTTTTGTTGTTACTGTGAACTCAGTCGCAAAAGCATATCTATATACTCACGGTTATCGCGTAATTCGCCATAATAAAATATATTTTGTATAGAGCGCCGTAAAAAGTATTATATAGCATCGCGTCCACCCCCCCCCCCCNTAGCATCGCGTCCACCCCCCCCCCCTCCACAAAAGTACAGAGTCCAACTCGCGCGAATTGCAGTTTTTCGCGTGTATAAAGTGTAAAACAAAATCTTGTTTTTTATCATGGTTTATACGACATTAAATACGCGCAATTCGAAAACGCGTAGGCACCTTTATATATTGCACTTTAATTTATTATTCAAATGGCAGTACACACGGTATTTTCGTAATTCGTTTTTCTCCAAACGGATTTTCATCTCCCATCCGCAGCGCTAACAGCCGTATACCGTCGTGTTATTATTATACACTCGACGACGGCGTACGAGTCGGTGTGATTCCGAAACGGTTTTACACGCGTGCAATAAAACCCCCGTTTGAAGTATCGACTTACAAGCGTTACACACGACGTACACACCTATATTGTACTCACCGTCTTCGATATACGAGGTGGAAATTAGATTTGTAGCTCGGCTAAACGGTCGAGGGTAGTGCCGGCGTCTTACCCTACGCGCCGCGCGTGTGTGTGTGTTATACGCGGCTTACGCAGTATCATATTATTGCAGACGTGTATATTATATAGTGTACGCACCGACCAAAGACGGTTAAAATTCGCCCGGCGCGCGCGTGACAATATTTACACGCAGGTGCCCGTACTTATATATATATGTATATATACATATATTATGCATGGCACGAGGGGTTACGTTAACTGCAGCGAGACGCCAGTACAATAAGGGTCGGGAGAGCGAACGATATTCTTCTTTTTCTCCCCCGCCGTCATCATCATCTTTACAATATGTTAAAAAATAAATAATAATAAAAAGTAAAAAAGCTCGTGAACTTGTGTACACACACTGCACTGCAAAAAAGCGTGTGCGTCTGCATATATATATATGTATATACAAACGTTATTATATATATATTGTAATATACGGAATTTCTTATACGTTGTTTGTCGTCGTCGTCGTCGTACACTCTGCAGTAGTAGTTACGCCCTTCCGACTGCGTTAGGTGCCTATACGTTGTCATATGAAATATTACACATAATATTATAATACATATATACTGTCTAAGGTGTGAATAACTCGTTTAACCGTTATTATAATATTATTACACTGAATGATGTTTAATATTTTTCATCTAAATGAGTTATTTAAATTATTGACTGTATCGTTGTAAATTGTATTAATCAAACGCGCGTTAAATGAAATTTTCTTTTTGTTGATTGTAGGTAAAAAAAACCGAAAAATTAAAATAAAAGCAATATTATTTTTTAAAAATTAATACTGACAGGGTCTGCATACGTGTTGTGAAATATCTTATATAAAGTATTACGCGCCGTCTGTCATCGTGTAAGCGCCGAAGTCGAAATCGTATATTTAGACGATTTTGTATTTTCTTTCCACTGTGGGTGTACCTAACTATAATACTCCATACACGTACGGTGTACCCGTGTTGGACATAAACGTGTATACGCGTTCGCAAAGTTCGAAACTGCCTTACTATTATTATTATATTGTAACGGTGTGGCACACGTGTGCGCAGTTAATAATAATAATAATAAGACCCACGAGACGTAGAACGCAGTCGGATTATTTTCTTTTTGTTTTACAATTTTTTTTCCTTTTCGTATTTGTTTTTTTTTTTTTGTTATTGTTCTCCCTTCGCACGACTCTTCGAAATTCGACTGCGATCACCGCTCGACCCGATCTTTCCGGCGGCGTATTATGTGCGGTTTATCGTAATTTTGTCGTTTTCGATTGACCCATCACATCAACTAGCATTTTTCTTTTTTCTTTTTTTTTTTTTTTTATTTAGGT
>VUJU01001069.1:36546-53540 GCA_009835225.1 Aphis craccivora | reverse complement strand
GACGGACGTCTGTGATCGTCCTACGAGGCGTGACTATTAATAAACGCTGAAATTGATGCGTTTCGAATTTTGGAACCGTACCAGAGAAACGTAATGAACAATGGCAGTATAGCGAATAATATTGAACTGTAACACGTGCGAAAAAAAATAATCGTCAAATAATTACGACACATTATTTTGATGGCGTGGGCGTCATCGGCGTCAATGCAACCCTCAACGCTCATCATTACGCACCCCATAAAAGATAATAATAATAATATAATATGTAATATTATAATATGTTACTCCCAGCGGTATCTGGTGGAGCCCTGCTATTGCCGCCACATGTGGTTACCGTCGTCTATTTTCCCGTTAGATTTCGCCTACTCTCTTACCCATATAGCGATCGTCTACGCAACGCTGACGAGATCGTTTGAAAACCGAATCGTTTAGATTTTTCGACTGAATAGCCGTGTTTTTTGTTTTTTCGCCGTTCGTTTGTCGTCGAAAAACCTAACGCTCCGACCTTTGGGGAATACAATACCCGAGGACTTCGCGCCCCACCGATCTAACGCATCGTATTACGCACATCACTATAAAATATAAAGCGTATATTAACGATGTCTGATCACCGACTCCGACTGCACCGTCAACAAACTTTTCGTAAAAAATTGTTTGGCCAAAAGCTAACGTTAGTCGTCCGACAATAATATATTATATTTTATAAAAAATATAATATTTAATGCATTACATTATTAATATTATAGGCTATGTCTTAGAGGACGCTATACCCGTATGTTTTGTCTCCGTCTTACAATTAATGTAAAAACATAACAAAAACTGTCTTGCACGGGAATGAATCGAAAAGGCTAGGTACAGTCATAACTCAGAAACGAAATTTTCACCACAACTTAGACTGTGAAATGTCGTTTATATTTTTTCGATATCACATATACAAAAAAAGTTATTCAAGTTTAAAAAACACAAAAATAATCGATTTTGAAACAATAATCGCAATAAATATTTATATTAAGGCCGTGTGATAATAATGAATACTATAATGCAAATCTCGTTGCATAGGTATTATACCGCATTATAAAATAATATTAAGCGAAAAGCATAACTTTTGTAGTTGTCTAATGTTAATAATAATTATATATGTAGAAAAAAAGTTAGCTTGATGTTAGTGGTATCGATAAATTATGAGAAGTGAGAAAATTCTTTTTTTTTTCCATTTTAATAGAGACACTTTATATTTTTAAATTTACACATTAAACATCATTATTCGGTGATATATTTTATACTACTACCTACCATTTTATTTTAATATTTAAAGTCGATTACTAATGTCATTTTTAATATTATTTCATAATTATCTAAAACTTTTTATTTTAGAATAATTCATTACTATTTTAATTGGTTTATTGTATACTATAATGAAAGATTACGACAAATAATTACGAAAGCATATTTACACGCTTTTCTCTAAGAGTGGTTTATTTAAATGCTACTGAAATAATTTAAATAATTATAAAGTCATCTGCTGTAAAACGATAATATTATATTATAATTTTATCCTGTGCATAATATTATTCATTAGTTATATGAATAGATTTTTTTGTATACTTATGTAAATAGATTTCAAATTCGAATAACTATTTTACATATTAAAAATCAAAAATATATAAAACTGCCGAAATCAACTATTTTTATTAAACTTAACATTAGTTTTCAAAACAAAATCTATATTTGTTTTTTCTTTGTTGCAACTAGCAATACACTTGCTATGCTTGTAGATAAAAAAAAATAAATACATTTTTATAAACAATTAAACCATCAACACATAGATAAATCTATTTTAATGCTCAATAAGATACTTTATTTATCAAAAGTAAACTAAATTATAATTAAATGTACTATAAATAAACTTTGTAAAGTTTGATTTACTAATGCTCAATTTTGAATAAAGGGTGAATGAAAATTATTATTTATTAATTTTAACAACACTGATTTAGTTCAAGAATACTTAATGAATCACTCTGTTATTAAATTTTATTGTAGAGTATCATAAATAAGAATATTTTAAGGTTTACGAAATTATATGGTGTGTACGCATATACAATAATTATATTATTATATAATTACCATACAATATTTAATTATAGAATTTAAAAAAAATAGAAATCATAATATAAATGAGATTATATATAATACCTACAGCTTACAGGTTACGTCAATGATCTATCTATAAACATAATACTCTAACACACTAATACTATAACCCTAAATTTGAGATATAAGGATAAAAAATGTATTCTATTCAATAATATTATAATTAATATACTTAAGGTATTTAACATTTAATTAAATTACGACTCAACAGTGAATTTAATAATAAATTAATAGTTTATTTTTGCTGTAGTCTTATACATATACCCAACTTAATATTATTATAAAATTAGATAAATGTATTAGCCTACAGAAAAAAAAATATTAATTTATTATGAGTATTAATAATGAACTCATATTAATTATAATCATACTCGGTATAAAATTAATCACTAAGAAATAAAATTGAATTATGTAAACTGTATAGGTAATAATAATGTAATATATTTGTTTAAAAAACTATATATAGATACTAAACAAATATAATAAAGTATAAGCGTTTGAGTAAAATAATAATTTTTTGAGAACATTTCATACATAAATTTAAAAATAGAAAAATGTTTACCTGACAATTTTAACGGCAATTCTGCTATTCTATTGGGATCCAGCGGCGTACCAAACGGGAAAGGTCTAGGCCCAAAGTGGAAAGGGTGGAACCCTTGGTTTCCTGTAAACGAGTTAAATAATAGGCCTAATACCCAATTTAATTTGATAATTTATCAAGCATAAGTATGCATTAATTTACTCACTGGTTTTCGACCTCGGCTCTCTGGGCCCGTCCACTGTAACTTTGATGGCTTTGGAATAAGTTGCTACTTGCGGTGGACACGAATTTAACATTATAGTCAGCGTAAAACTTTTTCCTATAAATAACAAAATATTCATTATACAAAAAAACATATACATAATATATAATACAGATTATAGTATGATAACAGTATGGGTTTTATAAATTTATTTTAACCCTACAGTTATGAGTTTATTTTACACAACGATTTTTCCTAGTATTCTTTCTAAATAAAAGCTTTCAAGACATTTTAATATTCTAATACAATTTTATTAATGTACAATGTATCAATGAAGTTAAAAATACTTGCTGAAAATGGCTGAATCGATTGATATACCAATTCTCTTTCAGTTTTATTATAGGTACTGCGAGAAAATTAAATAATAAGTAAAAATATTTATAGTAAAAATGTCGATATTTAGTTCTTTTGTATTTTGTATCGCCGTAGCGTCTATAGGTAGTGGCTAAAATTATCAGTGCATCATGCTCGAATTTATAAATAGCACAATTTGTTTATATCTTGAGACACAAGTTATACTAGATTTTAATCGATTTTTACACATTCGAATTTTCGAGAGCAGGATACAAGTGTACATTTTGAAACAAAAACTGTATAAAATATTTTAGTAGGTACCATAATAGTAATTACGATAAACAAATTTGTGGTTGAAGAATATAAAAGTATTAATAGACAGAAAATTAAATTTAACAGTTTACGAACAATCCGATCTTATTTCTTTTACCATCACAAGAGTACAAAATCTTATAAATACCTTACAAACCTTAAAATTTTAAAATACCTAGTTCCAATAAGAATTGTTTCTCAAATAGGTAATTCAAAATATAAGCTCATAAGATGAGTAAACCGAGACATCAGTAACACGCAACAACATATAGTCTATATTATTATGTAATATCTTATAAGATGAGTGGATACATATTATATATCAGGAAAATTAAAAGTGATATGTAATTAAATTTAACAATATTTAGTTATTTCACCGAAAAATACATGATAAATAATTAAGACACGGTTAACATATAATATATTTTATATAATGTACGACTAACATTCGGTTTTTCTAATTATGTACGCGTGAAAAAATCATGATGGATATTAATGGTATATGTAACTACATTATTATCATCTTAATATTTTATATCTATTTATTATGAAAATATGTTGATGCATTCAGCATTCAGAATGCTGATTGGTTTTGAATATGCGTTTTTAAAGAAATTATACTAAATATACACTCTTCAACGACCACATGATTGGCATTTAATAAAATATTGTGTTGTTCCATCATAAATATTTTGTATTCATTTAATATTTTAAAGTACTATTTTTTTTTTTTTTATAAAATTGTTTATAATTATAACTAATGAATTATGAGTTATAACAACTCACCATCTGTGTTATCATTAATTAATGTTTTTTTATGTAATTCGTAACATATTTTGTACACAATCCATCATTATGTAAAATATTGTGTATTTTCATTTAAACTAAGAAAAAATTATTTTAAAAATTAATAAATAAAAAAAAATGTTTATTATAAATTTAACTTAACTGAAACATAAATAGAAAAAGAAAACAGTTTTATGTTATAATGTGTAACTCGAAAATATGAAAGTATACGAAAAATGTCTAACTAAAATTGTAGTATAGTGCTATGTAGAATAATTCAAGATTCTATACAGTACTGGAGTGAGTAAGAAAATTACTAAGAATAATTAAAATTTAATTGGTTTGTTTCATAATAAAATAATATCATACAATTACGTAACAATATATTAACGTGTTATACTAATCTACAGTATATAGGTAGACTTTATAACCAAAACGTATTTTATAACAATTATTACAACTTTGTCATAATTTTTTGACAACATTTTACAAACTTTTAAAACACCCTATTATTGATTTTACTTTTTAGCATTACTAAACAGTAAAAATATACAAAAAACTAAGCACTTACAAGTACATATTATAAATCCCAAACCGATAAAATAAATTAATACCACTCTGCAACCTGTTACTTTTAGAGTTTTAAATATTGTATTTCATATTTGCACGTGTAAACAATTTATTAATGTACGTTGAACAGTGCTATTAAAATTAAAACGGAGAATTTTTTACAACATTTTTAAGAAATTAAGTTTGATAAGAGACAAGTGTTTCAATAAAAAGGGGTGTTTAAAATACAATTATATAACAATAACAATATAATAAATTATGTATTTCAGGAATTGAATACTATCATTCACATATTGAACTTTACGAACGATTGGTCTTCACTAAGAACTTATATCCGTGGCAACAAGCAAAATGCAAATATATCTAAGGAAGTATTAACATATCTACAACATTATGTTTTATTTTTAATATATTATAATATTGTATTTTATTCTATTGTGTCCAAAAACGATTTTGAATCCAACGTTTTACTTTTACAAATAGTGATCACCATCTGCACGACTTTTAACCAGTTATATTCAGGGCGCCCATTGGGAGGGGCAAGATAGAGCACTTGCTCCCCCTAGACAAAAAATATTTAAAACTTGTATCTCAATAAACATTACCATAATATTATAATTATCTTTATAACCATACATTTGGGAATTTTTTTATTTTGACCCCCCCCCTAAAATGTTACTTATGGCGCCCATGTATTCAGTACCGTCTCTTTATAATTTATAAAAGATTAAAGGCGAATTTGTGCTTTTTATAGAGGAGTATATTGATGCTCCTTCTCTGCTCTACTAATTAAATTTTAAAGTCCCTTCCTGTTTCACACGTTCCCTTGTTCTTTTTAATGTACCTACTCGTCCACATTACTTATTACGGTTGGAACCATCTCATTCAAAGAATGATTGTTAATCTTTTTTAATGAGCGAACCCATTCATTTTGTTAGTTTTTTTTTTTTTTTTTGTATTTTTATTTGTTTATTTAAAATTTGTAACTTTTGTTTGTTATGAATGACATTTCAAGAATTGTGTAATTATTTTGTTGAATATATGATAACATCTTGTTGTATAACTGTTTATAAATATTATACTTAACCGTGTACGGTTTTTTTACCAACTAAATAAATTGTATTAACAACACAATATTGTATATATGATATTGATTAATAAAAGACAGTGTTAATGTTTCGAAAACATTTTATGTATACGGCCCATCGCGGTAATTATAGTAATTAATTGTCGTGAACGTTAGGGCTGCAGTGTTAAATTATTATTGTCGTGGGGAGTAAGACAAACGTGTTATTACCATTGCGTACAAAGACGTATATAAAGACAAACTACAACACGTCCGGGAGATAACCATTAAACATAATAGAATGTGTGCAACTTTACGGTTTTTGGCGGAGAACGTGTGATAATTGCGTGTAAACAACCATAAACCGACTTTAACTTTTCTCGGGAAAATTAACCGACAAGGATCAATTATTGGGGGTAACGCGGAACGCCGCCGCGGAAGCAGCCCACCGCCGCCGCCATCGGTCTCGTTATTACAACTACTGCTCGGTGCCGAAATGATTAAAACGGCAACAACGGTTAAGAAGTTTTTAACGAAAGGCGATTAATGCCGGCGGGTTATCGTTGACGTGCGCGTTAATATTGTTTATGTGCATCGTTGTCGATAAAGCCATACCGACTATAAAAAATATTAACGGGATGTTAATCGTTCACTGATAATATTGCAATATCGCAATACTCGAGTATTGCTCGCGCTCTTATTTAATAACAGCGTATAACGCCCAATAGTAACGACATTATCGTAAGCCCCAGTTTTCGGGATGCTATAAATTTCGGCGCACGCCAGATTTAAAAAAAAAAAATCTCGTGTTCTCACAGCCCTCCGGTTCGCTTTAAAACGCGTGTATATGAGCCGCCGACTGGGTTAAAGGAAAAAAGGGATAACGCAGTCGAATACCCCGAAAACTGGATGGAGGGTGGCGCAGCGGAAAGGCACCGTTGTTACGATTTACACAGCTTCGCGTATAGGCCAATTTGTCATCATTGCTGGCGGGGGTAAAAAAAAAAAATCCTCAGGGAATGAAGCATGACGAAACGCCGAACCCCGTCGGCCTTTTTATATACGTATTTCTCTCTCTCTCTCTCACCCCCTATACAGTGCCATACCCTCGCCGTCCCGCGACGTTATATTAAAACGCCGAAACGTTTAAGTCGGCATCGCGTATTTATTACCGTTTGATTCGCGACGCGCCCGTCGTACTATATGTATATGACATATTATATATAAACTCGTGTGTATGTATATATACGTTTGCATTACTGAGGCGGTGTTTCGTGTCGCGTTCAATTCTCTCGACGAGATGTCATTTGATACAGTTAATACGCACCGTCGGCACCAAACGGACTGTAATAAAGCGACTCGTAAGAACGGCGGTGGTGTTGGGTATACACGCACTCGTTACCGAATTGCCTATACGAGACGCCGGCTCACGTCGGGCGGATGTTGCGACGCGGTTTTCGAGTTTTTTTCGCCAGAAATGTGTTCCTCGCCGCAATCCATAAAACACCTTGTCACAGACGTGAGCAAAATATAAAACCAAAAAACCCTAAATCGAAAACAACAACGGACAACGGTCTCTAGTGACATTGACATTATTATAATAATAATATGTCGTGATATTATTCAACCGACGTCGTCGTGTCGTGTTAAAATCTACGATAGTGCGGTGACTTCACGCTCTACCCTGATTTCCCATAAGCCTTCACAGTTTTCACGATTCCGGTAATATTTTCATTCTGTCGAATCTCAATATTATCAGACGAATAAACTCGACGATGGTACACGGTAACCGGTTTAACGCACGACTCGGGTTAATCATTTTTTTTTTTTATTACCTATCCAAAATAAACCCATTTTCGCGTCCTCCTCGCCTTTTGCAGACTCCAAGCCACGTGCAAACGATATAATATAACGTCATCTGAATTCATCACTCACCTCGCCCGGACCGGCCGACGAACCGCAAATCGTTGAACTTGGCCACTTGGTTCTTCATCAGAGCGGTGCAGTTGCGCAGCTCAGCGCAAAAGTTCTCGTCGTTTCCGGCGCGTATGGTGACCGGCGTGCCGTCCGGGACTTCGCCCAGCGCCACCACCTTGAACGCCACCGGTAGCGTCTTGTTGGACCGCCAGTGCGTGGGCAGCACGGTGCACACGACGTGCGGGCAACCGGTGCGGACCAGCTCGCCGGGGTGTTCGGCCAGCAGGCTGTCCAGCGTCCGTTCGGCCAGCACGTCGGCCTTGAGGAAACCGTCGCGGTTCCTCATCGGTTCCGACAGGTGCATGTTGCGGCGAGACACGCGGAAAACCAAAATAACCAAAAAAAAAAAAAAAAACCAAAAACGAAATGAAAAAAAGATCGCGAGTACGACGAAAACCGTGGTGAGGCCGCTGCTGCAGCTGCGGTGTGCGTGTCGTCGGGGACGGGCGGACCGGCGCGACTGACTGTTAAAAAAGCGTTTTTTTTTTTCGCGGCCGGTTCGTCGGTCGGAGGTTGCGGCCGCCGCGCCGAGCTTTGGTTTACCGCCGTTGGCCGCGAAGGAGGACGCGGAAGGTGTTCGCGCCCCGCCGTGGGCGGAGTCTGTTGCGTGCGTGCGTGCGTGTCTCCGTGTGCTGCTCTGCGGAAGACCGCCGTGGCCCGGGTCGGCGGCGGCGGCGGCGGTGACGGCGGTGGCGAGGCAATAAGAAACGGAAGAAGGAAAACGATACGCGACAGCGGTGACGGAGGGTGGCGGCAGTGGCGGCGGTGGCGTGTACGTATAATGCGATGTACACATTTATATATACGTATAAGAAGAAAGAGCGCGAGGCGGGGTGCAGGGGTGAGAAGAACGAGACGAGAAGAAGAAGGAGGCGGGAGAAAAGAAAACGGGGGCGCAAAGAATGTCGGAAGAAAAAGAAAACGTCAGCGAGGGAGGCGGCCGCGGGGTGGCGGCGTACAAGGGTGGTTACGCCGTCGCCGCGGCGGCGTGTGGCGTCCCGCCGACGCATGCTTAGCGGCGGCGGCGGCCGTAGCCTGTTGATGACGGTGTGCACCCGCCGCGCCGACGGGGAGTGAGCTCGTAACGTTTCAATTACCTTCCCTCCCCTTACCCGCCTCACCGCTACAGCGGCAGCCGCGTCTCGGACCGTTCGACTTCTTCGTCGTCCTCGTCGTCGTCGTCGTCGTCGTCGTCACGTGGACCGGACAAAAGCCGATCCGACTATAACGGCTATATATATGTGAGATATTTTTTTCGGCATTTTCCCTTCTCTCCGATCTTTTTTTCTTCTCGTGCCCGCTGACAATATAATTACAAGGGGTACGACGTCATATTATTATTATTATCTCGTCATTATAGTTTCGCCTTTGGTCGGCGCTCGCATATATTAAATAATATACGATATGTTTTTTTTTTTGTTCGTTTTTAAAAACGGCCGGTTTTACGGTATATTTTTAATTGGCATTATAATATTGTTAAGACGCCTAAGCTAGAACGTCTTTTTTAAATTAATAATCGTAGTCTGTTAATATACAGATATAACACTTTTATTATAATATACAATCAATATGTTAGGCGAATTAGTGAACACAACGGTTTGTTAGAATCAGTCAAAATGATACACTTAGCGTTATATGTATGTAATAAAATGTGAGATTTTTTTCCAATTTGTTCACTCTTCCAAAGATGGGTTCACGTTAGCAGTGATGAAAAAATATCAGGTAAATAAAATATTTGGGTTTATTTGTTACATGTATTTTCAACACAATAAATTTAAAATAAATTGCACGATTTTATAAATGAACAGATAATTGATAAAAGAATATAACAAAGTAACAACCAGTCGTCATTTTAAATTAAACATAAACAATCTCATTTTAAATACATATCTAACACAAATATCAAAAAAAATAACATTTTTTAAAACTTCAATACGACTGTTAGTCTTAAAATTTCTGATAAAACATTTTAACAGCGAAAAATATATAATATATATAGTGCCACATTGGCAAATAATTAAAAAAAAAATGATATTACAAAATATTATAGCAAAAATTGCATAACTTACTGAAAAAACATTAAATATATTGTTGTTCTTATTTAAATTGTTTTGAAAACTGACGAAAAGATTAAATGAAGAGCAAAAAAAAGAATAATAACAATAACAATTTTATTACAGCGCTAATATTGTAAGCGTTAATTATTGCCAACGGTTCTAAAGTTTCTAAATAAAGTTTTTTTCTTGTGCATATTTTTTCTGTATAAATGTGTAGATTACGCATCTCAGCATCAACAGTCGGCTTGTGTTCATAACTATATATATATTACCAGCAAAGTGGATGACTTACGAATTGAATCAGTACTGTACCTACCTACATAATCATGATGATATAACGCAAATTAATCAAAAATTTTTAAAGTGAAATTTTGGTTTACCTTTTGACTATAGGCTATTTTTCCATATTTATTAAAGTTCCTAAATGTCTAGCATCTATAGCTTATTTTCCGTTTGAATTTTGAATTTTTTTTTAATACACTTTTTTTGTCTGCATCGATAGTGGCGTAATATTGCCATTTGCCAGCTATACCTTAAAAATAATTACATAAATATAGTTTAGTCATTATATATGCATAATAATAACTATAGTCATATACTATAGGCTCGTAATGTTTGATTATTGAATAATTCATATTTCTGTATAACATATTATTGTTATTTATACAGTAAATACAAATAATTGAAATAGTCATGAATGTGAAATAGAATTGGGCGTTTCATGCTACGATGAAAAAATATTTAAAAATGTCGATAAATATTATTGGATTATAATATCAAAACGGCACAAAAAGAATTGAACGTTACCCACTTTATAGTATAACGAAGATAGAATCATATTAACGGACGATTGCTACGCCGTACGCTTGAAAATGATATCCAAGTGAAAAAGGAAAACGGAAAACTTAGAGTTTAACCGATAAATATTCTAGCAGCGGCTATATATATATATTTCAATATACAACTAAAACGCACCACTCCACCACCGTTTGTATAACACACGCACACATTTATATAAATATATGTATATGTGACAAGATCCCTATGCACTATAATATACTCGTGCCCTGTCATTCGGTCGGTTCGGCTTCAGGAAAATATTACGTCGTCGACCCTCGTTAATTCGCGCGCGCGTACAGGACACTCTCGTCGGCTAAAAGTCCGTTGTAGTAGCATGCACAAGTAGACGATGCTGTCCATTAAACATTCAAAAGACGTCAAGTGCCAGTTTCCGTTCAGACTCACGATATACATAATATTACACATTTATATGTACACGCCATCGTGTGTGTGTGTGTGTAGTATTATGCTAGCGTATTATATGTATAATAATACATACGTATACAACAAGATTCGCACCATGCGTGACGGTTTCACGGGCTGCAAAACATCTGTCTCCCCGAAAGTTACTTATGTGGGTCTTATTCAAATCGCGGGCTCGCGGAGGGTAAAAATAATGGACAGCGCGCGAATTTATTTACAAGCGAGATCGGTGGCCAAATGAATATTACATAATATCATATAACATATATAGATATCACCTACCTAACTTACTACGGCGATAACGTTATGTATACGTGCGTTTGAGTGATTTTATTCGACACGATGCGATGGATCTAAATCGCATAGATCTAGTCTATATATAGTGTCTAAACTGGTGGCATTTTTCCCAACTCAGGCTTTTCAAAATAGAATGCCTATCACGATCGACCAAAGAAAATTATATTATACAGTGAAACTTCCATACAAAGAACTTACATTTAATGAAATTTTCTATTTAACGAATTTCTCTATACGTAGACGAGAAAAATGTAGAAAATCTATGTGTTAATCCGTATTAGAAATCAAGGAAAAGCCGGACGTATTCCCGGATGAATCATGATCCTCATACCAAAATTATAATACTTAAGTAGGTGATACAGTATAATAGAATATCAAAGTAAATTATTAATTCAGGCCAGGTTAATAAAGCAGAGACCGCAAAATTATTACCGCTGTCGTTTGTAATAAAACGTCTGCACGGTCGGGAAAATTCTTAATTTCACGGGGTCGTTATGATATTATACACTTCCCTTGTGGTTATTGTTATACTCTTCTAAAAAAAAGGGGGGTGGGAGATCGTTAAAACAATTGTTGGCACTCTTCAACGGACTTTACTTAATTGAACAGGCGCGAAATATTATTACAAGCTACGCTCCGAATACGTTCCGATCGTTCATTGCGACAAATTTCGAACGCGCGTAATACGTCGTCATACGCCGTATACACCATAGTTTCCGCTTAGGTCTCGGAAAAAAACGGTGCTGTACACCCACACACCCATCTCGCCCCGCCGTAATGCGCGTACGAAGTTTTTATGTGCTGGTCCAAGATTGAATTCCATAAAACCGACGAGAGACGCCATAAAAAAATATGACGCTTTATATTATATATACAATATTATAAGCGTTTTTTTTTCCCCGAGCGTTTTTTTTTTTCATTTCGCCGGTGCGGTATGGCACGTCGCGAATATCGCACTCGCGAGGCCCTCTCGCGGGGACGTTTTACGAGCCCATACGCGTATATTTATTGTATTATTTACACCGTGCAGTACGACTCGTCGTCGTCATTTTGTTTTCATCGCGATTTTTTCACACTCTCCGCCGTCTCTCACGTCCGATTCCCTCTCCGCGCGTTAGCCCGTGTACATCATCCGCCGGTAACCGCTCCCCCGACGATCGTTCGTCCGCCACCCGGTAAATCTCAATACTTACGCGGATTTCGCGACAGACGTCCGAACGTCCGCTCGTCCCACCGTCGCCTCGCGATTATTTCCGTACGGCGGCGGCTCCGGCTTTTGGCGACCGCAGTCGATCGACGTCGTCTGACCACGCCGTACCGTATTTTCAGAGCTCATGTCGTCGTCGTCGTCGGGCGTCCCGGGGCCACCGTACGACGTGGCCGAGTCGCCGGAACTGGGACGCCACTGGGTGGCCGCCCGGGACATCGCGGCCGGCGAGGTGCTGCTCGAGGAACGGCCGCTGGTCGTCGGCCCCAAGGCCGGCTCGCCGCCCGTCTGCCTGGCGTGTTACGCGCCCGCCGCCGATTACAGGTGTTTGGCGTGCGGGTGGCCGGTGTGCGGGCCGCGATGCGAGGCCGCGCCCGCCCACCGCGAAGCCGAGTGCCCGCTGATCGGCGGCCACTACGATGGCCGCCGGTCGGCCGCGTATTGCTTCGTCGCGCCGCTCCGGTGCATGCTGCTGACCGGCCGCGGGGCCGCGGAGTTCCGGTCGCTGCAGTCGCACCTGGACGACAGGCTGGACACACCGCTGTATCGGGCGTACGCCGTCAACGTGGCCGCGTTCGTGCTGGACCGGCTGGGCCTGCGGTCCGCGGGCGGCCGCGTCCACGACGACCGGTCCGCCCTCGAGGCGGCCGCCGTGCTGGACACGAACGCGTTCGACGTGCGCCGGCCGGGCGGCCGGAACTTCCGGGCGGTGTACGCGCGCGCGTCCATGATGGCCCACTGCTGCACGCCGAACACCAAACACGTGTTCGTCGGAGACACGGCCGACGGTCGGCCGGCCATTCGGGTGATGGCCACGGTGCCCATAGCCCGCGGCCGCCGCGTCACGGCCACGTACACGCAGACGCTGTGGTGCACGCGCGACCGGCGCCGTCACCTGTCGGCCGCCAAGTGCTTTGTGTGCGCGTGCGCGCGGTGCACCGACCCCCAAGAACTGGGCACGCACTTGGGCTCGGCGGCCTGCGGTGGCCAGTGTTCGGGCGGCATGGCCACGGCGGCCGCGGGCCGGTGGCTTTGCGCGACTTGCGGACGACCGGCCGACGACCCGGAAGCGGTGCAGGCCGTCCGGGCTGTCGGAGCGCTTTCCAAGAACCGCGACTGCGCCGGATTCGAACGGTTCTTGGAACGGGTCCGCGACGGAACGATGCCGCCGCTGCACGACAACCACCACGTCGCGGTGGGAGTCAAGTACGCGCTTGTCCAGCTGTACGGTGACCGGATTTCGGGTAAGCTGCTGCTGGCTGCGACCGCTGAGCGTTCCTTCAATATCGTAATAATTGTACGTAGGTACTCGCTGTTTTTATGTACGATTCGTACTATAAAAACTGGTAAACAGAAAAAAATTTCCCAGTAAAAAAAAGTCCCACAATACGAAAAAAATTACCGGAAAAAAAGTTAAGTAAAAAATGTACCGAAATACGTTTTCTTGTATAGTTCTATAGTTATACTCGGTATTTTAGTGTGTATATTGTATAAGACGCTTGTTCATATTATATATTGTGTTATCTACCATAATAACTAGGGCTGGGGTTTTAACTAGGGTAGACTCCAACCGTAGAAACACGTCTACAAAACGTATTACAAATACATAAATCAACAAAATCGGCGTGTTAGATTTTTTAACAGCCGTAAGTCATAATAATATAAGAAGGAGGTGCGATTAAAATATTATTTTGTAAATAATTTTATCATTGTATCGATTATTATTATTTTATAGTTTTATATCATTTATATCGAAACGAAATCAGCATGTGTTTGACTGCTAACCATTACACAAATAATAGGTACTTAACACCTAAAATTAAGTCTATATTATTATTGAAGGTGGGACGTTTTATGTCGGGACTTTTTTTTCCGTGATTCATAAAGACCAATGGAAAACAATAAATTTGAAAAACCTCTAGAAAGTGCTAGAATTATTATATTGTTTGAAAACGACACGTTGTGAAGATTAAAACCAAAAACGATGATTGAAATATGTATATGTATAAATAAAATATATTAACGAGCAATTTATATTAGGAAGAAGACTATTGACATAGGTAATATAATTGCCACACAGCATTTCAGCTGCTGTCCGATCAAAAACTTTAGGAATGACAAAAAAAGTGACTTTTTTGATAATTGAAAACGGCTAAACATAAGAAGTTGAAATAACCGCATAGAAATAACTAAATAATAACTAATAAGACTTTATGGTTATCGAGAAATAACTAAAAAAAAAAATTAAGTTAAAAATTTGGAATTTGGGTGGCTAACTTTATCACTTAATAGTTTATTGTCGTGCATCTCTTACACATTGATAGAGAGTAAGTGACGAATGATTTTTATATTTTCGTATACGGTAAACTTAATTGTTTTTGTGCAGATCTAACCGTGAAACAGCTGGAAAACAATTCGGCTATATGTGAACAACTGTTGCGGCTGGCTGATGTTCTGGAACCGGGAATTACGCGATTCCGGGGACTTCTGCTTTACTATCTGGTTAGCGGTCTCAAACAGCTAAAACGGAAGAAACACAGACGGGTCAGCGTTTGTCATTTATCAAAATATTTATAAACAATATAATATAATATAATACCGATCAGCATAATATAAACTGGACGTCCATCTTTATATAGTAGAGGCGGTCCTTTTTTCTAAAAAATTCGTGTCCACATGCTATTAAAAACTAGGTATATCAATAATATTATGTTTTGCGTTTGATGTAAAAAATATTTTTTTTCACAGACATATTATAGAAACTTAAGACTGTATATCATATTAATTGAACGGAAGGTTATTATTAAGATTATATTTTCTACAATTTGTTCAAAGGTTGTAGTTATATTGGTTATATTATCTATAATTTATAAAAAGGTGTCTTATTTTTCTTCGTGACTTATTATCAAATCCACATCGGATTTTTTTTTAAGAAGAAAACAAATCATTTTTAACACAATTATAATTTTAATCAAACAGTATTAGTTAAACAAAATTGTGCAGTATTTTTTTTTAAAAGGTAACACGAAATATTTCTGTCTAGTGATTTCAAACTGAGCTTTGGGAAGAGTTTGGGAATTACAGCTAACTAATAATTATCATACTTTTATGAGATTTTCAAATTGTATACCATTTTATTGTACTTAGGCACATTACAACTTGCATTATTTTTTCTAACAGTAACTCATATTTTCAACTAACCATTTTTTAAATTTCCACATGCTTTATTGAATTATTTTCTAACTTGATTATAATTCAGTCAGTTTTAATTTTTGTTTGGAAAAGCAACATAAGTACCAAACGTTTGAAAATTGTCGTACAATTATGTGTATGTATATAGTAGGTATATATCGGTGTTTCTCTAGTATAATCTAAAAACGACGCATTTTATTCCGATGACACTAGGTATTCATATTTCGTGTTACATTTAAAAAATAGATTGCATAAAATATAATATATATTATAATTCATATTATTATTATTATACTGCAGAACTACGACGAGATGATCAAAAATTATGCCAGAGAAGCGGTGGTCATTCTGAAAACCGAACCCGATTTGGTGTATTTGGTCGAACAGTTGCAATGATTATGAGTGCCTTATAATGTCTATACTTCGGTCACTGCCAAATGTTAACGCCGTAGTATAATAACAGTATTTCATATTTTATATTAAAATTGATAGTATTTTTTTGTTATCGCTAGTGTTACGATAATAAATCACTAGTGCAACGCTGCAGGAACTTAAAACTGTACGTTCATACTTACATTATGTAATAATTACATGTATGAATCTATTTATTATGTAATACAATACATGGTTAAAATATATATAAGAAATAAAAGCAAAATGTTTAGTTAAGAAATATAGAACAAAAATTAAATTAATTTTAATAATGTTAATCATATTTTTTTATAGAAAACGTGATAACTTGTAAACTATATGTTATTGTCATAAGTAAAATATAAAACACAACTTTGTATTGGTACCTCTCGAGTAAAAAATGTTTTCCCATTTTTTTGTTTTAGCTTACAGTAATTTTATTAAATAATACCTATATATTTAAGTATAACAAATAAAATTAAAATAGTAAAAACAATTAAAATTCAATTATTAAATTATAATAAATAAACATAATGTATTGTAAGTTTAATAATATATAAAAATCGTTATTAACTCGACGAAATATTTGGATAATGACAATTTTTGAT
>VUJU01001069.1:0-36496 GCA_009835225.1 Aphis craccivora | reverse complement strand
GTCATTGACACAAAACCAACATAGATACTATATAAATTAAAGTCACTAACCCAATATTATACTGTCGTAAAATTGGTTTTATTATTCTATATTAAACATACGCGCGTGTAATGAAATATTCATTGTTGTGTTTATTTAAAGACTAAATTCGTTTGGCGTGTAAAAAACAACCAACACCGGATCGCATAATAATGAACACATGCCAACTACAATACCGAAATACACTTGTATCGATTTTGCAGCATTATAAGAACATTTTCAATAAAATCGTCTTAAAATATCACACTATTAGCGCACACTGTCTTTGTACATTATAAAACAAGAGTTTATAACCACCTGTAAACAATATAATATCGTAAGTTGTAACTGATTTTTTTCTAGACGTACAATGTTCATAAATGATTATTTTAAAATACACCAATTTATTAACGACGTGTATAGTGTATATACATATGATATTATGTTTGAATGTAAACATTTTTGTTACCGTGCCATAAACACTATTTGAGTACCTACATAACTGTAGTAGGTATGATAAACCATATAGTCTACAGGTAAGTGATGCGACGAATATCTTCGCATATACATACTATATGATGGCAAAATGATTTACACTGATCATTTCTACTGAACAATTCCAAAAACATCATTATATATTTATTTAAGATCTATACAAACGTTTAAATATTAATAAAATATATATCATGTACAGTTTCTATATTTTTGATAATATATCGTATTTTATAAAATCATATAATATTATCAATTAAATCTAAATAATAAACTATTTTACAATTTATACTATAATATATATATATATATATATATAATTTATAATATATAGGTATCATATAAGATGATTATTTGCTGAACATAATAATAGTCTTTTCATAAGTGATGTGACGAACCGTTTTTGAGTGTGACCGAACCCAAACCGGACTATCAGCGTTTTACCTACCAATACGTAGTTATTCAATTTTTTAAATTAAAAATATTGTTTAATTTAACTACGTACATAATTGTATTACGTCGAGTATTGATATTGGGTTAACAAAATAAATTATAAATATTTTACTATAATAATTAAATTAAACTATTAATTCGAATCAAACTATTATATTCATACTTATTTGGTTTAGGTTAAATATTTACAATTTTCAGTTCGTTTTTCGGACCAAACTAAACACTCCAAGTTTAGTTAGTAGTATCACCATCTAATATAATGATGATGACAGACAGAAAAGAAAGAAATCATAATATATATATATTTTTTTTTTTTACACACCTTATGAACATACAATCATAATATTATAATACGATTAATTATTCTACATATTAATCTAAAAATGTATAACCTGCATAAAATACATTTACAATAATAACAATATTATTATTTCATAATCAGTACAAATCGCAAATTCTATTCGATAAAGAGAAAAACAATCGAGTTGGCCACAGGCATTAATATCGCGTGGTCAAATAGTCAAATGTAATAACGATAACAGTTAAACAAAAATATTAGAATATTATATTTTGTTGTTATTAAAGTTATATAATTATGTCGTAAGCGGAAAAACAGCGAAATTCAACGCAGTCTCGACGTAACCCGCGGACAACGATTAAATTTTATCAATACATATATTATATCGATCGACGCATTTGAAAACACATAGAGAAATTTATTTAGAACATTATTATTAATTATTATTTTTCTGCTAAAACATTTTTGTCAAGCGGTTAAAAACAAAATAGATAGATATTTATAGATTATAAAAAATTATCAGTGACAATTAAATGTACACAGGATGATTCGTCAAATGTATATTTGTTCAGTCTCTTTTTATTTACTAACTTATATTTTATGTACCATTTAGAATAGTGTTTTGGTAGCTTTTTTTTTTTTTTAAGCCGTGATTGGTGATCCATAAATAATTAATAAAAGAAAATAATTTTAGCCCTAAATTTATAAATACTTAAGTTATGTTTTATTTGATACCTCTGTGTATAATAATAATAAGAAGTCTATCTAAAATAAAAAAAAATGTGATTGTATACTATGTAATCATTTTTTTTTTGTTTTTAGTGTAGATGGGGGTGGGGTTGCGTTACTAAAAAGCAGTAAATTTGTGTATCAGTGTATCACCATTACAAAAAGGTTGGAAAACACTGTTTTAGGACATGACCTCCAGTTGCAATACAAATTTATTTTTCGAATGGAAACTCCACTATTTTTCTTTGAATTAATAAAAAGAAATGATTGTTATTAATTACCTATTATTAAAATATATATATATATTTTAATTTTGATAATTTTCCTATAGATAATTACTAAACTGTAGATGATTCGTTTTAAAATATTGATGAACATCGATAAAATTTCAAACAAATAGTTTTTGAGTAATTGAACTTCGTGCACTATAATGATATTAAGTAATTCATTATATTTCATAATTTATAGTCTATTATATTTCTATTGAAATAATGATAACTATTTGATTTAAAACCATATTATTAAAGATTATTATTCTTTGTACAAATATTGGTACACTTTAATAATTAAAAAACTATTCATTAAAATTTCAATTTATAATGTCTTTTGTATGGTTCAGTTATTTTTACAAATAGATTTTGAGTTATTCAAATGCATATTCCAAGGGTAAAAAATCCCAATATGATTTCACATTAAATATAAAACAAATATCGTACTATAAATTTTAAAATTTAACTTTAAAATTAAAATAGATTAGACTTATCTTCCAAATATATATACCATTGACAATATTGTTCGAACACAAAGTTAATTTATTTAAAAACTTTTTTTTTTAAGAATTTGTAATTTATTATAGGACCATCGATGACATTCTCAAACGAATCTTCACCATTTCAATAATTATTTACAGAACTTGCAGTGAAAAACTATGGTTTAAATTTGTATCATCACATGACAGCGGCTAAATGGTATCTAAAATCTAGGCAATTTAGAAGTGTTGTTTATTGGGTTTACTCAAAAAATCAGAATTTATAGTTTGAAAGTGTTTCGAGAAAAATCTGGTTGACCTTTCTCGATTAATATTGGCCATAATTTATAGTAATAAAAAACAATAATATTACACGCGAGACGTGAGTTTTCGGAAAACTAATAAATGCCTTAAGCGTTTAACGTATACCTAACGTCGATCGCTTTACACGGCTGCGTTAGTCGCGATATATTATATCATGACGTATCATACGTCATAACGTACAATATTACACTGTTGACTTCTAAAAAATATGATAATATCATAATAAACTGTTGTTGAAATAAGACGGAACCGGAAAGTCGAGCGTGGGGGTGGAGGCCACGGCGGGTTTACCGAATTCGGTCCAGCGATTGACCGCCGCGGTCGGCGGCTGATGGTATCCCACGGAGACTGCGGAAGTTGTGGCGGCGGCGGTGCCGGTCGGTGGCTGTGTCGTCGGTGGATGATGCGGTGGCAGAGTCGGCGGCAGACGTAGTTTGTTCGGGTTAGCCGCAAATTCGTTGTGCGCGCCGTAAGCCACAGCGGCGGACGGGTTGAATCTATATAATAATAATAACATTATAATACACGTTGGGTACAAAAACATCAGAAATTACTAACGCGTTTCAAAAACACCGCGATAAATAATTATTTGCACTACGTCATCGAGTTCATAATTTTTATTCGCTCGTCTTTATATACAGAGTGAGCTTTATTCCGAGCTCGCTCGCCCCAATTTTCGTTTGTTTTTGTCTATAATAAGACTGTTGATTTATTCAAACTTAAGATTTTGGAATTTTATTTTTGTTGAATGAGTACGTATGAGACTTTTTTACACCGTTCAATAAGTGTGTCCTGTGATGACTTTTCAAACCTATTATTATTAATATTGAGAAACAATATTTTTTAGTTTTTTTTTAGATTTTTTTTTGTAAACGTTATTGCAACGTCGACGTCGAAATGTCAACTTCTTCAAAATCATTTTATAGAAAATATTAAATACGTGCTTTGGTAATGCAATATTATATTAGATTTATTAAGCTTGACAATTTTTACCAATTTTAAGATTTTTATATATTGATATTAATTATTTAAGTTTTTTAAATCAACACTACACTCATACAACTTCCAAAACTATTACGGGCCTATTATCATCCGTTATTTTACTTAATATTGTAGAAAGTTAAGTAACTTAAAAACCACAAGCTAGAATTACCATTTCGATACATATATCAAAATTTACAAAAAAAATCATCTAATGATAACAATTTACAGTAAAATAGAGTAATTATCAAGTAAAATA
This sequence comes from Aphis craccivora, assembly GCA_009835225.1. Classification (NCBI taxonomy): domain Eukaryota; kingdom Metazoa; phylum Arthropoda; class Insecta; order Hemiptera; family Aphididae; genus Aphis; species Aphis craccivora. The sequence goes on along the minus strand of VUJU01001069.1, from coordinate 32,194 downwards.
TAAAGTTTATATTTTCACACGCGCTTAGATGGTATAAATTATTTAAGTATTTTAAAACATAGTTCATAAGTATACTGAAAAGTGAAAAGTATCAAGAACCGAAATCTGAATTATTTAACTTTTAAAGGAAAAATATTATAAATACTTGATAAATCATCCTGTATAATACGTATAATGCAACTTATACAGACGTATGCAGACACTTTTTAAAATCTCTCTTTATCACTCCTTCCCGTCTGCAAAGTTTGTATAAACCAATAATTAGTCAGGTTTATGTGACGTATACGGTTTGTAAATTTAAATTAATAAAAATAAAGGGAAATAATGCAGTCGTCGAAACAAAAAGGTGATGTTTATATCACAACATAAGTGTTATGGCACCCGTCAAAACTGTAGGACGTTAGTTTGACGGACTTTGAATATATTGGAAACGGATTTTGGATTCATATTAATGTGTTTACCACATGTTTTAACAGAAACGATTTTAATACTTAAAGTCGACTTCTTGTTATTCGAAATTCAAAAGAGGGAAAGAATTTTAAGTTATTAAAAATTTCTAGTTATAAGAAACCGATTAAAAAGTATTTAAAGAATTCTTTATAGTTTATACTGTATATATATATATATAGAGTATTTCGAGATGCCAAGGTTTAAGTTACCGAGAACTTAAAGTATTTTTTCAAAGGAAATATCATCAATGGACTTAATATAAATAGTGTTTTTATATTTTAATCTTCTTAAATTACTTAGCTATGTAAAATACAGATTTTATTGAAAATTACTGCGATTGAAACACATAGCAAACTTTTTATCTGTTGAAAAATCAAAAACCCACTAACCTAAAGCAAAGCGGTTTGCAAGGGGATTTACATCGTTTATAGGTACAGTTGTTTCGAGTGTATGGAAAAATCTAGAAATTATAATGTGATATAGTATAACAACATTCCAAATAAGGAAACGTGTCACGAGTGTGGTAGCGTGTGTTCAAAATTAAATTTATACAAAACTTTGAATTGCTTTCAAGCCTAGAGTTTATCATTGGTAATTTATTGGTTTTTAATCACTAAAATGTATTTTTGTAAATGTCTTCACATTATGTTTACTAAAATTGTATAGGTACCATTCGAATCTCTAAAATTAAATCACAACCCACCCATCCGCCCTCTAAAATATTGTTAAAAATATAAAATTTACAAATCATTTTAGATGTTCCTGAATAAAAAAAAAAGTTCGTAAGTACTATAAATTTGTCTCAATTTTTATTATTTATATGATAAAATAACTGAAACATATTATATTATGAATTACTCTTTATACTTACATAATTAATACATATATTTAACTCATTATCAAAAACAGACTTTAAGTACAAATTTATACTTTGACTTTAAATAATATTATGTTGAACAATTAATACTCCATGTATAGTTGCACCCCACGCGGTCTCCGTACTCCTAACCGTTGTAATAGTAATTAAAACATATTATTTTTCAAATTATTTGTGGTTTAATAAAAAAAATGTACCTATTTCTAGTTAATCTATATTTTTTTTAATTGGTAAATACTATTACTCGATCACAACTGTGACAATATTAATGTATTTGCGCATTTAATTCAAAGCATTACGAATGTAAATATTATAATGTAAAATAAATTTAAAACAAAAACTGTTTGTGGTCATAATAAAATTACTTTTAATTCATAAAATACCTATGCGTCGAATGATATAATATTATAACACTTCAAAAAATATTGTACACCCATTTAATTGCCACTTAAATAGAATATTATTAGAAAATTTATTACAATATTATCATCTATATATTCCACTCATGACAATCGAAATTTTAGATTGTTTGATATGTTATTATAATAAACGATACCACATAATTTATTCAAATTTAATGAAAAATGTTTGTACATAGAATATTTTTGTAAAAATTCGTTAGTAAGGGTTTTGGTAAAAATTATAAAAATGTTCTAACATGTCTCCATATTGGTGAGCCGCGTTGGTCCGTGCGGTTTGCTGGTATTCATCCCACGCTGATCCGTCGTAATAACCGTTGTACTGAGCAGCAGGTTGAAGTCTCCAATCAGCTGTGCCTGAAAGAAAATAAAATAATAAACATCATAATATTATAATAATACATAACGTAAATCGATACGACCACAATGTATGTTTTTGAAACATTGCAACAAGGTGAGTCAAGAAATCGACAAAAATCGCATCATGTGGCGCTATCTGTACGCTTAAAAGTCTAAAACACGACTAACGTTGAACATCACTAGGTTACGTTATAAATACACGGCGATATACGTAATTTCAAAATACACCCCTGTAATATTATTATTAGTTGGACCACTAGAGGGTAGAAGAATCTTTATTTTGTATACGATCCTGCAAACAGTATGGGAAAACACTTCTCTATGATTAACCCGGCAATGAAAGCATATACTATTTCGACTATAATGGTAATAATAATAAACAATTAATTATTAATTCTTTAGTTTAAAATATACGGATTTCATATATACCTACGTTTATTGGATTTGTTTACATTATACCTATGACCTACATGAGTCAATATTATAAAAATATAATTATTCAAAATATATTTTATTAGCCATATGAATAAGAAAACCGAAATTAATTACGATTACCTAATAATTTATTTTTAAATCATAGAATATGATTATTTTCAATAATAATTAATAAATTATTTCATATACCTATATTTAAAACGAATTTATTTTAGCTTCAATATTATATGTATTAAATTATACTTAGTTGTACTCGTGTGTACTTCGATAGGTGATCCCTTCCCTCGCGTTTTCCAAGTATTGTACAGACGTTAACTAATTTACATATTGTACGTATTAATTGCGTACATAGATTGTAAATATTTGTTTTTTTTAATAATTAATAATAATAATAAATAAATATGAATAATTATTCTAAAATGCTTTTACTGAAAATTAAGACGTGTTTGTTACCAATATTTATATACATATATATATAATATACACTTTTGAGTGAAAATACATCAATCAATATGCAAAAACTATAAAACATACAATTTAAATATAACAATACCTATACATAAAATTATGTGATGTAAGCAATTCATTATATTATTCTCTTATGATTACGCATTTAACTGTATATTAAATGAAAAAAAATTATTTTTTTCTAGAGGTTCCTATATAATATTTCATTGGGTATAGCTAATCAGACGTCTTAAGTCTAGACAATATTATCATACCTACCGTAATGATCTAAAAGTTAATACATTCCGCTACGATATCTATTTTCCTAATTTATTAGACGTCGTTGGTATTTAAAAACGTATGTAAAATTGTAGTGTATTATCGAAATTACCAGTGTATGAAGGTGTGTTTAGGTTCTCAGAAAAATTGCTGCTGATTATGTTGTGCTGTACGTTAGAACTATTCTGTTTTCTCCATCTTGCTCTTCGATTGCTGAACCACACCTTAAACAAATTTAAAGGTCTTTTTAATATTCCGAGAACAGAAGTCGTATACGATTTTCTAGTAAATTCAAAATAAAATAGTAAAAATTTGATTATCCAACCGAAGCAATGACAATGTAATTGCACACAGTGCGCATTAAATATATATTAACGTCAATCATTCATATATATAAATGATTACGTGGTTACGTCAAATTACAACATTAGATTATATATATTTATGATATATGATACACCACATGACATGTGTAAGAAGACGTAAGTAAATGTATGTGTGTATATAAAATGTGTGTGTGTTAATTATAATATAATTTTTATCCATTTTATGGCCATGAGCTTCACTTTTTCGACTGTCTAGTACATCGATTCTCAACCTTTTTGTATTCGCGTACCACCTACACAGTTTGAAAATTTTTACGTACCAGTGTACCACCTGACCATTTTTTTGCTTTTTTTTTTGGTTATTGATAATGTATAATACGTATATGTTTTTTATTAAGGGAGATTATCTTCGCGTACCACCTATGAGCTTGCCACGTACCACTAGTGGTACGCGTACCACAGGTTGAGAACCACTGGTCTAGTAGGTTGATAGATTTAAGATCGGATTATGTTTACAAAAATAAGTATTGACACCAACATGACATTTATAGTACATAATGATAGCTTTAATGTTTGTAATTAATATGCCCGCGCGTAAGACACATTATAATATATGGATCTGAAGTGGGTTTCAGCCGTATTGAACTCATCGTGACCCATTTTAGTTATTATTTATTATTTGTGACTCCTCAAAAACAACTGATCAATAATTAATCATGTTAAATACTGATTTTTTAATTTATTAATAATTATTTTTATCATATTTACTTCGTATAATTCAATGAAATATATTTTTATTTTAACTATACAATAAAACTTAACTAATTCGACTTATGTGGAACCAAAAGGGAATGGTTGTATGTATGAATATTTGTTTAAATCATTAACGGTTAATCACAACTAACGGTTGTAAATCTGCACTCTAATGTGTACTGGTCGATAATATAGTGTATACATAATATTATCATTATTGTTCTACATTATAACGTACATAAGGGTAGCTTTATTACTTGGACTCGAGGTTCCGGAAGTCCGAATTTCACAGCGAGAGTTTCGCGGGCCGCTATGTCCGGATACTGGCAAGCCAAAAACGATCTTTCCAAACCTTCCAGTTGTTGGGCCGTGAACGCTGTCCTTCCTCTTCTCTGCTTTCTAGATATGACTATGCCCGGTTCCGACGGTACGTCCACATCACCGGTTCTTCCTGTAAGACGATTAAACAGCGTATTTTATTATAGTGCATATAGTATACCGTCGTCGTAAAATGATTTATAATATTAATTGTTATATTATATAAACTAGTATAGCGTAACAAATTCTGCTTTTCTTAATTTTTTTTTTTTTCTAGATTTTATTGATTATTTATAAAAGTGGAACTGGAAACATATATTTAATGCCTCAAAGTAACAATTCTAAAAGTAAAAAATTTTCTAGCAAAAACCACCCCCAAAGTTAAAAATCGAATCATTTTTGTGTCAACAGACACAAGAAAAATAAACATTACTGTAAAATGCTAAAATCAATAAAATCATAGCAACGCATAAGAATCAAAAAATAAAAATTTGATGGTATATAATTCATTTAATAATGCCCATGTCGGATATTTATTTGCATATAGATTATTATTATTAGTTGTTTTCTTTTCACGCCAAAACGTATAGCATATTTTCAAAAAAAAAACATGACTTTTTCCGTTTACTAACTACACATTATATTACAGTATTACGCAGATCAATACAACAATATTACATTATGTTTTTTATTATGTGTATATACATCATGGACACAGAACCGGGATTGAATATACCTACGTCCAAATATTATGATCCGGACACAGCTTGTGCAAATATTGATCTCCGTTGCACGGCTTCTTATACATAGGTATAGGTACATCAAAAACCCTTAAGTAAACACATCCGCAGAAAACCTATTTATCATGCGTATACGCGGCTTATTATTATTATTTTTTTTTTAACTCGTGGTTTTTTCACATTATAGTTAGGAGGAAGACAGTGAATAAATCGGAACAAACAACACGCGTGTATCTATATATATATATATGTACTATCAATAATATCATGTTATGTTTCATTATTCTCGACTACTGACGACGATGTGCGTATTATTGTGAGGGGGAGGACTGCGACGAAACGGACCGTGTGAATTCGACCGCTCGCCAACAGGTTGCACCTACTACATATATACGCATAATGGTATAACACATTATTATTATTATTATTATAGGCATCCGTCGTGTCAGCCGGTGGTCCTTTTCGACTCCGTCGATGTTTCGTATATAATGCACGATGTGAATGACATTATATATTCAACGCGAATATATTATATTAGTATTATTATTATTATTATGTATACAATACGCGGTGCACTCGGATGGAGAACGTCTATAATATATGTGTCATATTATGCCCGCAATGAATGAATATTATTATATTATATTATTCAAAGTCTGTTATTTTCAGCGAGTATCATGTATAATAATAATATATGTGCCGACGTTAAAGCGTGTACTACCGCGGTCGGCGGAGATGGATGGAGTGATATGTGATTTCAACCACCAAGGGTAAATAAAATAATATCGTTTCTATTATATTGCAGACTGCGCCGAGAATAGACGTACAAATATTTTATACAAAACGCGTTTTATCGAAAAGAAATAAAAAATAATAAAAACATAGTCCCTTTTTAGAAAGGAAAAAAATCCAAAAAAAAACACAGGAAATGTCCGACTTTCACCGGTAGTGTAAAGTGTTAGTAGGTAGGTACATAGGAGCATAATACCTGCAGGTAGGTATATAATATGATTGTTGTGCAAGTCTGATCAAGCAATGTTTATTCTCGCTTTGTGTGCACAAAAAACGATAAGAGACAAAAAAAAACGGCATTCGTGTTTTGCTGTATTTTATGTTTACATACCACCCCAACATCTGTTAAAAAATAATAATAGGGATAATCCTTCTGCAGCGATAGTGTTGGTCGTATGATAATATTATATATTCGTGATAAATTGTGTACACAATACTCACATTACCTACGGCTTCATTGTATTTTATATTTCTGCTTGCAATTTCATTTACCAAAAACCTTCACGTGTCAATATACGGATTTCCTTTCGAGACTAATAAATTGCAGTGCAGGTATTGTTGACCATATTATTTGTATAATATTTAACTCGATGTTTACAGAGTCCGGTTTATTTGTATATAGTATTTTATTATATTATATGTATTATGATCGAATAATAATTTAATATTGTACTACAGTGTTGAGTAAAACTGCTATATAATTCACTAATGATTAAACATGTAGCATGACGTAAAGAATATAATATACAGATTAAGATTGTACATTATTTTATAATTTAAAATTAATGAATTTCAACAATTACTACAACGATAATCGTTGACTTTATCGACATGAAGAGTTTAAGATTTTTTTGATTCCTGATATATTATTATATTGATTTCAAGATATATTTAACTTGACAAAAAAAAAAAAAAAAAAATAGATTTACTCAATTCAATCATTCTCTTATAGGTATTATTATTTTATTAAACTTTTTTTTTTATTAAATTATAGAAATAATGTTTATTAACTTTAACCGTTATTGATTAATCGCAGAAAGTTGTTTCACCTAACACTGCAGATAGGTATCTAGTATTAATATCGTAATATTGAGCGATGAAAATCCAAAACGTACTATATTGCCAAAACTTGATAAATCGATTGATGTCGTCAGAATAGACCAAAACGTACTATTTTCGGGTCAAATAAGCGGTTCAAAATGACTAGTTAACCAAACCGAACCTTTTCCGCGAATAACAATTATATTTAGATAACCAAAATGTAGGTACTTTTTCCAGTTCTACGCCAAAACGTACTATTGCTCATGTTAAAAGATTAGGCATCAATCATTAACTATATCAAAACAAACTATTTCCGTAATTTATTCCAAAACGTACTAAAATATAATTTATAATTTAAAATATTAAGTTATTATTACAATCATTAAATTAAAAATATAATCCTAGATTATTAGGAAAAAAATCCTCGCTACGCCCATAGTGTTTTTTATTTTTCAAAATAATATTATAACCATTAATAACTGTCATCATTCTATATTAATTTAATAATTTGTATAAGTACTTATTATAATTTTAAAAATAAAATATTTTAATATTATTTTACTAATAGGTATGACGTATTAAGATTAATAAAAAATTAAAATTTAGCAATGACATGGTACCTAATTAAAAAAAAAAAGTTCTTACAGTAATATTTAATTATTTCTTAGTTTAAACTCCAAGGAGGCGTTAATCGTAATATTATTATATTATAACTATATCATCTATTCGATAATTTGTAAAAATATTGTACTGCAGAGTAAAGTGTACTTAAACTTGTTCAAATCCACAATTTTAATTCAGGTTATTATACCCAAATTAATGAATTGTCATTAACACAAAAGTCGATAAATCACATAAGAATTATTTCGACGAATTGAGCAATTGCATAGACTCTAGAACAAGTGTCAAGTACGTTATCAAATCAATATTTTTATAATTTTAAAAGTATTGCAACACTAATATGTGTAATAAGAAGATTACTGTTTTCGTCGCATACAATTATTGCAACATCTATCAAATTATCGTATGCAAGTGTAAATGAAAAATTAAATATATTTTTAATTCCAATAATATTAAATACGTACCTACATGTATGTATATTGTATTTGATAGTTATATTATGTGAAGCAATGTTACGACTTGCGATATTGTGCATTTGTACCTACATAATATAATTCCCCCGATTGATATCGCAGGTCGTATTATTATGGAAAACAATTAAATAACAGTAAAAAAAAAAAACCCAAGGACAAGTTTTGTTCATATAATGACTGCAAAATTATAGTGCCGTACCTATGTCTTATGATTAAAAGGGTTGGCAATTGTCAATAGGTATACCTATATACACGTGACGGGGCAACGGTCGATTTGTTTTGAACTTCCGCGAGTGTGCAAAAAATGCCGGTAAAAAATCCCGGAGAATAACGTTATAGCAGTGCCCGTCATAATTTTAACACAAACTTTTACCATTAAGTTAAATATTATTATGTAAAGCGAAAGCTGGTTAACAAAAAACTAAAAAATTGTTTTTACAAATTATTTATCGTCATATCTATATGAGTTTCATGAATCATGAAACATATAAATATGTTATTTTATTTTATGGTGGTAATATACCGGCTAATAATTGTATTAATAATAATACTCGCGCGTGCTATAGTGAGATTTGAATGTTACATTACACTGCACGTTATAACGTTATATAAATTCGCTTTAATAATAATCAATGTTATTAGTTTTAATGATATATCGTTTCATTCGTTCTCGTCGAGACGGCGCTTATTAATTCCCATACAGTATTAGTATATTATCATTATTTTTTTATATTATCATATTATTAAATCGTACCTATAAATAATGATTGTCCATAATTCGCAACAGCAGCATAATAATAATAATAGATCATAAGCGGTCGGTGCGCGCGTACCTACGTCGTATTACATAACAATAATGTAATGATCAAATCCTTCTGCAAGACTGCGATAAACGCCGTAAACGCGATAAATATATTATATGAATCATAGACAGAGGGGAAGGATTTTTGAAGACACGGCTTCGATGATGATAATATAGAGAACGAGGTGATAACAATAAGTAGGTACTTATACTATTCAAAACTGCAGAGTAGTTGGCACCTTAAAATTTTTCCTCGAGTACTATATTATAATTGATTTAATTATTATATTTTAAACTATCTATATAGAAGACAAGAATTCATGATAAACGCCAACGGATAAAAATTACCGATCGCACATTATTTTCGAATTTTTCTGCGTACCATTTTGGACAAGAAATCAGCAAACCATCTACTTTACTTCATTCACCCTTTTCTCATCTCCAAAATACCACTTCAGAACAAACTACTCATAAATAAGTCAATCGTAATACCAGTTTGGCAATCTGGGGTCATGCCGAACCCTCTAACATCAAGCTAATTCTGGCGTTTCAATGAATTGCAATGAGGCTACTAACCAACGCCACACGGTACGTTTCTAACCTTTCCCCATACAACGACTTAAAAATTACTACTACCACCGAATTATTCACTAAAACAATGTACAAACGCTTCCACCAAAATCTAAGGTCAGGTTAGTATAATACATTAATATCCCATGGGTTCGCCGTCACCCTAAAAACCCATTACGCAGATTAGAGCGTAAATGGTGAAGAAACTTATTATATTAGTAAAAGAAGTGTTGCCATAATGAGTTTCTTCCTAAACACGTCATTCGTGTAATTTGTTATCTTTAAGTTAAATAGCGTCGTCACAAAATGGGTACATAAAAAAAGANTATATATATATATATATATATATATATACATAAATACCTATATTATATATATCTATAGAAAGATTTCTCACGCTAATAAGAGCACAACTACAACCAAAATATTAAAACATATTCATTTAATGATTGAATTTTATCAAAATTTGACTCAATTTTATGAAAATGGATGTCTTAAAATCAACTAAAATTGTACAACAAAAAAAAAAAATAGCTTATGTATAGACAAACGTTGATTCCAAAAATGGGCAATTAGCGATTTAATCAACTTAACAATTCATATATTTTACGTTTAAACGTATAGTTTTCAATTTTTCAACTGTTTAACGTCAACTATATGGGTCGAGTATTTAAGGACGAGCCAGTCGGCCGATAGGTACCTATATTATAATACGATACACATTATAATAATAACAATAATAATAGGTAATATTAAACGGCACTACAAACCCGTTTTCGACCGAATGATTGCTCATCGACGGTGTGCACGGGACATTAGATCCCGATAATAACCAGGCGGAATATAAGAAACGATACGATGTAGGTATACATTGTAATTTATATTATTGTGCTGCAGCTGATGTGCGGCGCGCCGTCCGCGGTAAATTGAATTCATTTCGCAATACACAAGAAGACGACGACGACGACGTAATCATTATAAACATGTTATAATACACATCACACGCATAATATGATTTGGGTACGCGAGCTGGTCAAGCGCTTAACGATAATGATACGACGTGCATTATAATAGCCGGACGTTTTGGGTGGTATCTTGGCGGCGAGAACGCGTATCGATCGGTTTGTGTTGAATGGCGGGGGGGTTTATGGGCGGACCCCGCCGACTCTTTCCTTTTCGACAGTTTTTGCGCATAATATACTGACAAAGTATACCCCGAGTTGGTTTAATATAGTAATAATTTATTATTAGGAGGTACTACCAATAATAATATATACGCGTCTTACAATATTCGTTTCGTTTTTCATATAACACATATTATGTTATATTAAATTATATGCGTAGTTTACCACGCGCAGCACTCGAAAACGTCTTAGGGGCGGCCGATGCGCCATTAAATTAGCCGAAAGAAATGCATACAAATGTATAATGATAATAATGTGCACTAATGGCTCTTCGTTTATAGTTGATGCGCGTGATACGACGACGACGACGACACGCCGAAAGTACCTATAAAGGGCTACATAATAGAGGTACGCGAAAACCGTTACGAATCAACAGGTTAATCAACATGTAACCCGCGCTCAGCATTTATTATAATATTATATTATAGGTACCTACGCCACAGCAGTGACGACAGTTAATATATTATTTATATTATATACGCCTTCCATATATATATATATAATCATATTTTATATTATCATAACTGCCACAATACAGCTAAAATGACTGAGGTCCGTATACATACGTATATATATATATATATATACATGTAATAAACGTATACATTTGCAATGTTAGTATATATATATATTTTAATATGGGCTGTTTTACGTATGATATTAGTAATAATATATAATTTTATTATATGTATGTATGTCTTATCCGGTCAGACACCCGCAGTGTGCAGATGAGACGCGGACTGTTTGATAAAGTTAATTTTAAAGACAACGTTTTCGTGATAGACCTAAACTTACGATTATGGACACAAAAATATCATACATATATATATTGTATTATGTCTTGAATTCGAACGAGAGCTCCGATGTTTGATTATAATGATTATGCGACTTTAATACGGATCTAAACAATTTTTTTTTACTATTTTTCAAAACTTAAATAAACGGCTTGATCGGAAAAAAAACTGATCCCTAAAAAAGGATTCAAGTCCAAAACTTTACATCACATATTTTATTAACAAAAAAATTTTTTTATAATGATGTTACACGTTGGACTCCGAGATTTTATAGTTAAAACTTTAAATAACGTTAGAAAATTAAATTTAAAATAATTTGTAAAGATTGATACTTCATTATGATTTTTAAAAATAAAGTTTGATAGTAGTTCAATTATTATGTGTAGTACAAAAAAAAATCAGTTTATTTTAGACGTGTCTGAATAAAACACGTGTGAGCTTTCACATCCCTGACTTAAAAAAAATATATATATATATATTTTATATGGTCTATATAGTAATAGTACGTTTTACATCTATAAACGTCATATAAAGTATGATACGTATGTATAATGTACATCCAGAATGGTGAGTTATGTTTAGCGAGGATGAGCTAATGACGGCGGTTTATGGTTATCAGACGACCGGAAAATTTTTAAAAATTTACTATTTGTACCATCCTTAGTACAAATTTGTACAGTGAACTCACTATTAATGACATTTTAACACCAAATATGACCTTAACAAAAAGGTTGCCAGATGTATTTTGTAATCTGTACTATATTGAGCGCTCCACTTATTTTTGTTTTATGAGCCGCTTTAAGTGTAATTTATGTGATCGGTCTCAATGAGCCTGCAGTTCCCCGCTGTGCGTGCGCCGTACATGGAGATTTGACAGTTAAAATAACTGCAGAGAACGTCGCGCCCGCATGTGTTGTCACTGTCTTAAACACATGTATAATATTGCAAATGTACGTACCAGAATCTTACTACAATTTATGTTTATTAATTAATATTGGAGATTGCATTTACTTATAAACGTAGGTATTCGCTTTTTTGTATGAGGATATAAATGTTGTTCAGATGAAAAGTTTTTTTTTATTATTATTTTAAAATTAGTTTATTATAATGTAATTCATACAACTAATTATTATAGTGGAACCTCGACAACTGGAATCGGTTGGGGGTGAAAAAAAAATTCTTATTATCGAAAATTTGACTTACAGAAAATATATTATATTATTGTAAGGCAGAGGACAAGCCATTCCTTCAAGTTATCGAAAATTTGACTAACAGAGGTTCGAGTTATCGATAAGGTTCCACTGTACGAGTATTTAAATAGTTAATTTTAAAATGCATGCTGTAATTAATTTAAAAATATATATAAACACAGTTTTTATTGCCATTCATTCCTATACAAATTTCCTCGATTTTTATTTCTAAACAATTGTTGAATAATTAATAGCAAGTTCGTGTATTATCCTCAGTGCACAATAAAAATAACTCAAGAACTATGGGTTCCAATTTTAGTTTATAAATATTCAGTATTTTTAAGAAAGTCGTGTGTTTACAGGAAAAAGGGTGATTCTCATTGGGAAAAAAAAGAGATAGTATATAATATTACACTTCCTCAAGCGATATAAAAAATATGAGTGTTTTCCAATATATAGAGTACGAAGGTCCTTAACAAGGCAGGTGTATGCTAAAATATTCCAAAAATCGAAATTGAAATAAATTAAATATAGAAAAAAACACGGGGGTGAGCATGGTGCTTGCTGAATCTCCATGTAGGTACATTATAATATACTGTTTATTATATGGCGTACAACCCAAAATATGTGTTTCTTTTTATCGTTCGTCGGTCGTGCGCGTTATTATATTATGATGATTGTAATAATAATAATAATAATAATATTACGCGTTTATGGTTTATATTATATAATATAATATTGCCGCGGCAACACATGAAAAGGCGTACCGCGCTCACGCGCGCGCGCCCGCGATAATATTATCATATTATACGACGACGACGAGTACCTCGTCCCGTACATGCTTTAGGTGCCCATCGGTGTATGTGTGTGTGTGTGTGGCGTGTCTTACACTCGTATTATTATTGTACACGTCGTGTATATTTATACGTGTAATATAATGTAATATAATAATATACGTTGTAATATCGGTCGGCAAATCGTTCGCCAAAAAAGACCGACCGGAGGATTTTGGCCCGAGTGAGACAGGGCGGCGTGTTTTGCATGGCACACCATTGTCCGCGATCAATGGGTCGGAGAGCATTGGGTTCATTGTGAGCTGGTCCGCAGCGCTCGGGCCACCCGCACTTTGCCCATTAATAACGTTGCGCCGCCGACGCGGGACACATAGCACTGATACGCGTCAGGAAGCGGTAATTTTTGTCGTCTTTTTATGTGATGTATTACTGATTTTTTTTTTTTCTTTCTTTAACCCGTCGTCCTTTTGCCGTACATTACGCGTTTGTTTTGAGCCCCCGCGCGTAAACGGCGGGCGTATTACGGGCTTTTTTTTTAAGTATATTATTCCAAGTCTTGGTCTCCTCGTCATCGTCACATATTATATTATTATTGTTTTGAATATTAATATTCCTGCGCACGGACGACGCGACGGTGACATGAAACAAGTATACTTACGACGTATATATTATTGTATAATAATGTAATGCGAGGCGACGAAGTAAAAATACAAAAGGGATCAGTAGAACGTATCCAGAACGATGATCTGAGCGTGTGGGGGGGAGGATGGGGAAGGGCATTCGTCTGAACACGCCGCACAGGTATTTTATATCTTGTACGTTTTTCAAATCCATCACTCGCGCATATTGTTACATTTTCGTTTAGAGACGGTAGGCATATATTGTTTATAATGAATGAAATAAATACATACGAGTAAGTACCGCTATCACCGTGCAGGTTTTGGATCTATCTTATTTTTTAATAGTTTATTTGTTATTTAAATATCCAGGATCCGAGTGAAAAATTCATAGAAACAAGTTGTTTTATGTACCAATATAATTAAATTATATTTCATTAAAAAAAAAGTAGAATTATATGTAAATGTGCAGTGTGAGTTCTGGAGGCAAGGCCAAACGAATAAAATATTATTATATTATGTGCTGTTGTATACGGCACACATCACTATTATTATGATTTATGGTTTGTATAATATTATTTCATATCGCATTATCATATATAATATTATGTATCTAAAAGCGTGCGAACGGAATAGTCAGGGTAGACCCGATGATGATGATGATGATTACTGTGCAGTGAACTAATTTTTGATAAGTACCATTAACATAAGTGTAATAGCCAATAGATATTAGGTGTTGTCGTATTGACTTAAGACTAAAAAAAAAAGTGGATTTAAATATGTTCTATACATAATATTATAATAGTAGTAATATACTAATATAATATACCTCTATAATATTATTATGCGTTGTTAATGCGTTCGATTTGAAAAATATATAATATACTATGTAATTATAACTAGTTATAAATTATAAAAAGCGAGTGATGAATGAAACGACTTCTAAATATTCAACACATAGGTAGTTATAAATTATAATTATAATTTATAATACCTATTGTAAATTTGTTAGTAATGTATACATATAGGTATTATAAAATATCGATTAGTTATTTATATTGTGATCAACGCATTAAGGATTGTTCCATAGTATAGTTGTTTGGGACGTTTGGGTTATAAACAAAAATATCAACTCTACGTCTCTATCCTTTCCGAAAGCTTATTATATTAAATACCAAAACCTATGTATTCTGCAAATACAGTTACCAATGTACCATCGATATACTTTTTCCCCTCTGCGAATACTAATAATTAATAACTTCATGTAGAATATATTAATATTATAGTGATGGCCAATGGAATAATTCTAAAACCCTATTAACAATTGTATCCTATTTGTATCCGTAATGAAAAAAATGTTCCCTGGATATAATATCCATTTAATTAACTATAAAAAAAAATCCATAATTTGATCATCATTTTTATACGCGTTTTAATGAATTTTTATATTTAAGATTTCATTTATTATCCAAGTAGATAATATTGGCAAGTATCATCATTTTTTTTTTTATTATTATTATTATTAACTCTGGGTGTTCTCGGGATTCATACTTTTAAAGTTTATTATAGCTCACATTCAATTTATTACCAATAGTTTGCACGTTCACCGAATAAATATATAGTCTAAAACAGCATGTAGGTAATATTATTATACATTATATTTATAATACGTACATCGAATAATATTAGAGTATTTGCCAATTACTAATATTATTATTTATTGTAGTATATATTATTATATATACCTGTATATTGTATTTTATTACTTTTCGCAACTAAACGTGGATTTTTCTGATTCGATTATGACGAGATAATATTGACGTTTACGATGCGGTGAGAATCTCGCAAACAACCATCGGCAAAAAAATAAAATAAAATAAAAAACATAATTTAAAAACAAAAATTTAAACAAAACAAAAAAACCTCAATAACATAATATTATAGAATATATCTAATATAAAGTCGCGCTGTTGGTCAGATTAGTATCGCAGCACCTGTTAATTCCGGTGTATATTACCGCAATAGATATAGATATAGGTACGCGCCCGCGTTTAATTGAAATAACTCGGAGATTTCGAAAAAAAAAATTATACGTGTTAACTGCCAGAACCACTTGTCCGATTCAGCGCGTCCAATAGTAATTTATTATATTTAATAGTACTAGAAGAACGGGTATATTATCGAATTATACAATTTTTTTTTTGAATCTTCGGGAAAAATAATCATCGTAATAATAATAATAAATAAACGTTTTATCGGTTCAATCGCCCCATCAGCGTGTATATATACTTGCAGTTGATATTATTGTCATTATTATTATTATTATCATTATCATTATCACTATCATATCACATAGAATTCGAAACGTTCGCATATCTAGTGCTCCGCGGGCCCACGATCATTCTCTTTTGAACGTATAGTTATATCAAAATTAACGAGTAATATTTTATCGTTACACTAAAGCAACGTTAATTGTTGTGGACGAACAAGTTATTTTTTTCCCAACAATTATTCGCATTATATTATTATTATCATGCGATTCGAAATAACACCGTTCTTTCAATTAAGTAGCGATCGTCCGGCGACGCGCGCCCGTCCTGCAGGGAATAGAAAAATAACTGTATAATTTATTACGCGGAGACGATCACGGGCGAAAAGGAGAGGCCGAAATATGTATACATATATATATATATAATAAATGCGCACCCGCAATTTAATATTTCCACAACCGTTTACTTTATATGCACGTCGGTCCCACAAGACTGTGCATGTGTCATCGTAACGGTGACGCAACGTTGCCACTGCGAATACGGCGAACTGCTCGTACTTGCAATTGTCTTGCATCGCACCAAAGCCGTTGTAAAAAAACCACGAGTTTATTTATTGTTAATGCAGTCGTCAATGTAATGGCATGCAGTGTTTTGTGCAGTAAGCTTTCTTCCCGAGAGACCTGTTGCAGCACAAACAAAACGATGCGCGACCTGAACAATTTGCTGGTTTCAAAATATAATACACCCCACACCCGATTAAACAATTTTTCAAAAAATTATCTACACCTATTTATAACGTGACATAATGCTAAAATTCAGAATAGATGTATTGAGCATGAAACTCGTTTAACTTTTTACACCACCGAAAAGTATATTATATTAATATATTTTTCATAATTTGTACTATACGCGGTATAATTTGAGCTGCAGGATGTCGGCATAAGGATTTTTAACGGTTTTACAACGTGAAATATTTTAACAGGATGCCTTACGAAAAACTAAAATTTGATATGTAAAAGTTATGTTTAATTATTTAAATACTATTTAAAAGTAATTTACAATGATCATCTTCCAGATTACTAATAAATTACTTATATACATATAATATATCATATATATGATTAGTATAAAAAATTCTGTAAAACATCTTATACTCTTTGATTAAAAATCAATAATGCAGAATGATTTTAAAACAAAATCCTTATTAAGTTAAAAGTTACTAGTCTTAACTTCTAAACTTACAGTAGATACTAACTACTAAGATTATAAAGTAGGTAACATATAATATATATATTATTTTGAAATTGATTTGTTTTCTAATGAATAATGTGATACGTGGTAGAACTAAATAATATTATATTTTATTCATACCTTGTTCTTTTTATCGATGTGGGATACTTATATTCGGATGGAATTTCGTCGGTCAGTCGCGGGGCTCGTCTTCGCCGATTTTAAGCGTACTCAATCATAGTTATTTTTTTAGGGTATATCATTAACGGTATTAAATATTTTCGTTAATCTAATGTCTTATCATGCGACTTTTATTTGACCCGAAAGAAAAACCCGAAGAGATCTTTTTGCCGTGATAAATGTATCTTTTATGTAACTACTATATTGCGATGTCGTAATTTTACATACGTTTTGTTATCGCAGTGTATATTATTATTATGATAATATGCACCCTCGTCGTTTACGCGTACCTATATACATTATATACCGCTGTATGGCGGTCAGCGACAATCGCGATGTATACTGCAGAATAATAGAAATCGACTCGTAAATTCGGCTTTTAACCCCGTTCGGCGGAGGAGTCGGCGGCGGCGGCGGCGGCGGCGGTTCCTTTGACCCGCTGCACAGGGGCGCACACAAACACAAAATATCGCCTCTACCGCCGCCGCCGCCGAGGGTCTTCGTTTTTGTTGCAACACTACATAATAATAATAATAATAACATGGTCGCACGCACGCACGCATTATACATATTATTATTATAATATGTGTATTCTCGTCGTCTTGGATCGCGTCACTATATTACAATATATCGTCGCCCGTTCAGTGTATATGTATGCTTTTCAGTGCCGCACACACACACACACACTAGCCCGGTGGCCCTCGCGGCTTCCTTTTTTCGTCAGGTCACCCCGGTGTAGTGTATATATACGTCGCGCGAGATCCATTGTACGTGCTTACATATTATATAGGTGTGGGTGTGTGCGTCAATGAGACCGAAAAAACATGCCCGAAATTGACTCCCCCCCGCACCAGTACTGTATACGTTATAAAATACAGTACAAATGAGCAATTTGTTGCAGCAGTTTTTATTACATCGACACCTTTTGCTAAACAACATTTTTTCTTTCCTCGTCCCATTCTTTCGTCCTTTGATACGAAGCCGACCACACAAGCCGCCGCCGTCGCTTTATTATACACGCGATAGACGAACCGACGACGTCCGCAAATTCGATTGTCGGCCGCCGCGCTGCGGAAAACATATTATAATAATATACACCCAATATATAATAATAATATATTGTATTATACATATTATTATTATTATTGCACAACGTCGAAGAAGCGGTCCGTTTTCCCGTCGTCGTGTTATTAAAAATTTGTCAATGGGTCGCCGCCGATGTGTTTTACAAAAACATTGCGTATAATATAGCGCCCCCGAACTCGACGTTATGAAATGACGACACCGCCGCAGGTTTATGTCGTAAATAATACGATATTATAATATATATTACTATGTATAACGGCTGTAGAATATTTATATCTACAGGTGAATCTGCAACGAAATGTTCATAAGCAAACGAATAAAAAATTAAAATCTTTGTTGTATCATCATATTGTATTATGCTCATGAATATTATACATAGGTAGTGTACGTAGTATGGAAGTCGGTAATTGCATCATGTCATAGGTATTATAATCGCGAAAACCAGATAAAAAGGGAATAAATATAACATCGCGATATATAAAAGCTCAGTTATTTGGATGTAATACTATTACACACCGAGATAATATTATGTACCTCGAAGTTGGCTTTTTGAATATTGCATTTTAAAACTATAAATTCTCAGAGGGATTTGTCGCAATAAAATAGTTATAATAGTTGTATATAATTTAAAATCTGTATCAGGATCAACTAGAATAAAATAGGTATATTGGGGCAAATTTTTTATTTAATTTCTTTTGCACACTTATCGTATAGCTTGCAGTGTATATGCAAATAAAATTGAGAAAAAAATTGCAGGGAAGTAAGTTGTCCGACGGATTTCCATGTACCTAAATAATATTATTGAATGCGATAATGGCTGAGGCTATTTTGTCGAAATGTACGACTTCTGACGTCATTAGTACACAGCGCCCACCATGTACAGATCGAAGTAAAATAATTATTAATATACAGAATGGAATTGAGAAACTTCTACAAATGAAAATATTGCAAATCCATAGCCCTCTCTTACCCGCAACAATATAACAATAGCGTAGGTAATATATTATATATTAAATTATTATCCGTCGCGTACCATTCAGTCGACTGTGCTCGTTAAAAAAAAATAACGCGATATTAATATCTTTATTGTTTTCAGCGATACGTTGACGTTGTTGTTATCGTGACTGCCGGTTCAAAAAGAAATATACCGTTAAGACATCTGTAGGTATCTACTTTTTACCTTTAGGTAACTATAGACTCTAGAAGTACCCCGCAGTCTTACTATTAGTAAGTTTCTCAAAGTCTCAACTCAAGTCGCTATATATTATACTGTATTATACTTTGATTTTCGTTTAAAAATATATAAGAATTCAATATAATATTCAGCTGTTTTAGCTTACAAGCGACATAATTATATCAATATATTTTATAAATTCGAGTAACTCAACTAAAAATATTCAAAACATTAAACAACTAAACAATCGTAAATATTAGGTGCAATTTTAATTCTTAATTCTATATTACTCGTATTACCTAGTTCAAAACTATGCCATCTTCATTTTCCATAAAAATTAAAAATATATAGTTAGAAATATTGTTCCTGTAATACTATGCTACTAAAAGAAACAAGAGGCACTGTGTGGCCCCACTTCCTGTACACCTTCCTTAAGCAGGAATTATGGTTACACCGAGTAGGTACCACCTAAGAACTTAAATTATCAACAATCTATCTCAACTTCAACAAACACTCGATAAATAAAATGCCGAATCTGAAATCGATACATTTTTCATCAAATAAACTTAACTAAAATTTGCAAGAAACTGTAGAAATTGTCACTATATTTAATATGTTATAGTTTGAACTTATATCTACTCAAAAGATGGTCATCAACCATATAATATTATAATGAATTAACGAATTCATTATACATTTTTAAAAACAAAAAACTAATATGTGGTTATATCGGTTTTAATTTTTTATGATACAAGTATTTCAGAACCATGTAATTGCAGATAAAATATCATTATTTTAAATATTTCCTTTAATATTAAAACTATTCAATAAATGATTTAATTTAAACTTATTTATCCTCATAAATTACAAATTTACACCCATTAAAATAATTAAACCGGTACATGCATACGTACATTGCTACGTACCTTATACTGTACTCTGGGACATAGGCAAACAAATGATAAATTGCAATATTTTTAACACATAGTGATTACTAGGGCTCGGATTTTAAAACATAATATAAGCAACTAGAAAGCACACGATTGTTATAAAAAGCAAAAAACTCTAGATTTGTAGTAGTGAAAATGATTCTATATTTTCCGATGGAACATTTTTGTACATAGAAAACGACTCTCTACATCCACTTAATTGATCGGTGCATACTTCATACGAGAGGTTTCAAACTACGACACTATATCTTAAATTCTGAAATGGTTGATATCGATGTTATAGGCATACTGCCCATATAGGTGCTGCAGGCTATATGTAAATCGATAATCTATATTAATATATTTAATAAACAAACCGACAACGAAAACAATAATAATCTAATATACACATTTAGTCCGAATTCTGGGTTTTCACATTAATTTTTATATATTTTTTTATTATTATTATTATTATTATTATTACAATAAAATGATAAACATATAAAAATTCTACATCTAAAATAACTGAAAAAAACAAAAAAAAAGCATCTACATAAAAAAAAGAAGAAAAAATCAAAAATAGATTTGTTGATTTGGAATCAGAATGACTTGAAACGAATTTCTATACAAAAATTAGATTTCTATCTAATATATTATAAAAAAGAAGCATAATAAGCTTTAAAATCCGAGACCTAATGATTAGGTGCCTATTTTAACTATTTTTTTTTTAATTAACTGTATAAACATCAGTAAATCTCTACAAATTTAGTATATAATAATATACTTCTTTTAACATCACATATGAACATACGTTTGAATAATCTAATAATAATTATAGTTTTATTTGCAGTGATAAATTATTGTAATTTTGGGGTCTAGAATAAATTCAATGTGAAATAGAAAATATAACACTAAATTGATTTATTTGAGTAAACTATACTTTCTCATAAATACATATTATACTCATGCATCTCGTTATTATTATAACACGTCATCGTTATTCAGTAGATAGGTCGATGGTATAATCGATGTCAATTTAATAGATTTTCTGCTTGAAACGTTAATTTATGTCTTGACGTTCAGTTAATTTATAGCTAACGGTTTGCTTATGTTATACAATATATTGAATATTGTGTTTCCGACACGATCAATAAGATTTCACGTCATTTGCCCGCACCAATTGCGTACATTATTCTCCTACGATTTGCTGTAATATTCGAAAAGTACGTTCCTAAACTTTCTCCTATTGACTGATTTCTTATCACGTGTCTAATTAAACGCATTGTTAGCTCTGAGAGAATTGCGAAATAAATTAGCAAATTTGTATTTTTAACCACGCGACTGGCTCGCCCATTTTCACCTAAGATGTATTATAATTATGTCCCCGAATTATTATTATTATACACTATAACAGTATTACTTATATTAATATTAAACTGTCAGTGTAAATTTACGAAACATCATTATTCTTGTATAAATTGATGTTATTATATATCAGGACAACTGCAATCGAAACTTATATATTTTAATTAGCTAGTACAATAATTATAAATTATAATGCACCTACACCAAGTGGGTTCTAAAGTGAACTAAATAAGAAATAAGAACTGAGAGGTAAATATTTTTGATATTTCTGGGAAAATGAAAATGTTCTTAAAGCTACATAGATATGACCTTAAAGAACTTAAACTTTTTATACCTTTTACATTGAAATACATAACTATATATATATATAGGGATCAAAAGGTGTAGAAGTTGCATATTATTCTATAATATTATGATAAGAAATAGGAATCGATTTATAGCAAACCGAAAGCTAGCAATCCATTCTGTACAATGACGATTTACAAAACGAAAATATTTTAGATGCATTGTTACAAATTACTTAATCTTTCTATTATATGTGTATGCGCATTTAATACGTTCTAAAATAAAATTGACGTTATTTTATTTTTCCAAAGATTTATACTCAACAATGCTAATGAACTGTTTCCTAATTGCGAGGTTTTTTTTATATTTTATATAGTCATCAGCTGTATGCATTAAAAAATTAGCCAAAATGTCCAAATACTGAAAAAAAAATTATAGACAATTTAATATGACACGAATAATGTTTGAACATGAAGAAACATTTTCTTCTTTCCTCCTTACATTGAGGCGAAGCTGTGTGCCTAGGTTATTGCCTCGCCCGGAGAACCGCCACTGACCCACACGCGTCGTATAGGATGTAAGGAACGCTATGTAAAAATAATATATACCCATGCATTATTATATTATTATAATAATATTGTTTCTAATATCTAATAACATCATTATTTCGTCGAAATGGTACAAAAACAGCGCATTATGATGTGGCGTTTGAAAATTATAGACCCCGCGTGTAACGATTTTCACTATATTTTGTAAACACGATCGTGTGTATACTTTTTTTTCTATTTTACGGGAACTTCAAGGTTAATTCATATATTTTAGTTTAATTATTGTCGCTGTCGTCAGATATGTTCTATCGCACACAAGTGTGTTATTATCGTGTCCCATATATATTTTCACGTATGTGTCTATATTATATTATACACGCATCCAGCAACGATCTCGCACCGACCACTATTGGTGCAGCGTATTAACTTGCCGAACGCCCTTCTCCGTGCCGAGCTATTATGTACCAGTACTATACTGCAGCTGGGGCCTAATGTGCGGTTCACGACAGTCCGTCGACACTTCATTGTAATTTACTTTTTCAGGTCACTTCATGATTTTCCGACCACCACTCGTGAATACCATATGTAAGTACGATGTGAACATGCGGTATAATAATATTATTATTATAATATGTTATATACCTACATATTTTATGTAGATAACACAAATATTATTGTTTATCATAATAATATTCATTTTTCTGATTCATTTATATATGTGAAAATGTAATAACATTATGATAATCGTTCATATTTTCGTAAGCTTATCTAAAATGTTTATAATTGGTATAAACCATAAGCAATGCTTATTAAGCATATTATATCGATATCCGATACATATATTATAGACTCCATGATAGAGACTAAAGAGAGATTGTACGGGAGTTGTAATTCCCCGAATTTCGGGATATAGTTATAATTCGGACCTTATTACTTGCACTATATAAATCTGGTTACACACTGAGCGATTCGAATCGCTCCGCGTGTAACTAGCTTAAGAGATGTTTTCACGTCGAAACCGTTTATTAAACTACTCGTGAAATAAAAACTGAGAAGCGTAATGTTTTTGTTATTATATTTCAATCATAACCATGTATGATAAAAATAGATAATTGAATATACAAACAAACATATGCTATATGAATTTGAAATTGTGAATTTTAATTGAAATTATCAGTTATCATAATAGATATTATAGTATTGCAAAAATAATATGATGGTGATAACACTTTATTTTATTTGTATATTTAGTATACTCTTGGAATGTATGAGCAAATTGCTTTAACGAAGTAACAATTGTCGTGAACTCACTTGACAATATTGTACAAGATTAAAAATTAATTTTCTTAAACAATTTACAGAGCTCAGATTAAGAATAAAGATAGTTTATACAGTGCGTGCATTAGAAGTTTACTATATATATTAATATTATAATAAGATACAAATATTGAATATTTAATAATAATACTATTGACAGCCGATGTTATGGCTGATATAATTATAAATTATTTCAAGTTTATAGATGAGTATTATTGGATCAACATTTGGGCGTTACTTCTGTTCTATTCCACATACCGCTAATTTAAACATTAAAGCATTAAACACTATATTATTTAGACTTATAAAGACTCGTTAGACGTTTATATAATAATTATATCTATTGAAATTTTCAGAAAAAATATCCTTCTTTGGAATGGAAAAAAAAACGTTTTAAATTTTAAATATAATAACAATCAATATAAATAAAACGTTTTTGAAATCATTAAATTATTTAAAAAAAAAAACAATACTAAAACAGTAATAGACTTAGATACTTTTCAATTAAATGAGTGTTTACGTTTAAAATAATCATTTCGCAACAACATCTTGTAAATAGTACCTGTATAAATATCATATATATTATTATGTATTTGTACGGTATTCCATTTGGCCAATAACTTAAATCTGATTTGGTGTGAAATGAATTCCACGTAAACGACGTGTAATGGCTAAAATCTGGTCGCATCACCGACGTCAAAAGAAACAATTTATATTGCGCAAGAATACCCCCTGCTCTAGAAAAAAAAATCCCGAGTAAAATATTCGAACAAGGTTTTTGGCAGCGCAGAACAATGCAGTAGTCCATTTCCGAATGATATATGTTTATGATACAATTTTGAAACAGCGGGACGTAGTCGAGAAAACACGATATACATGTCCCCGGCGCGCCGCCGGTCGAGGACTCGAGAAATGCCACCGTTGTTATTTTTGTAATAATGTACATCGATGCGCGGGGGCTTAATGATGTATTCCGGAAGCCAATAGCTATATAATGCCGTGAAATCCATCATTAAGATTTTTTTTCGGCGATCTGCAGTAGCTGCTGCTGAGATACCCGATGACAATAGTGGCACGCAACGGCTTTGTGCCCCCCACAACATTATATTGTTATGTAATAATGATTGTGCGCTCGTGATTAATGGAAGTTTCTCGATCGCTCTTTTAATAACAATAATATGTATTATTATTATTATCATCATCATCATCGTCGTCTCCGTCGTCGTCGTCTTACCTATATATAGGTAATCCAAAACGGTCAATTATATACTATATATACTGCACCCTGCAGTTGTAGGATCGTCGAAGCGGTGTTATATATGTATGTACATATGATATATAGGTATGCACGTCTTACACCGATATATTGTATTTACTCCGATTTCCAGGCTGGCGGCCAAAACAAGTTAAACGGTGTTGATCATATACATCGGTAGCGCGACCGAAAAAATAACCATCATTATATTGGTATTGTCAACGGATAATATATAGAGGTACATATATCTTATACATACCTACATATAAAACGTATTTTATTTGTAATGCATCACCAATATATTATATAGGTACCCGTGGTGTTACGCAAACGTTTACAATTTTAAATCGATACCAAAACGATGTATTGATGTAGCCGGTATAGGATGTAGGATAGTCACGCGAGCTAAATATTGTTCGAATGCTGCAAATAGACGAGTTTTTATTTTACGATAATATAATAATATATTGTAATATACCATAATATTAATCGACTGACTTATTACCGGACAACGGTCATACATTTTTTTTTTTTTTGTACGCCGAAAAAATGTTTTCCTTTCTGCAGCACGCATAAAATATAATTTCTAACGAGTTATGTACGAGTTTTATGATTTACGCAGCTGAAATCCCACATAATATTATTTAGTATAGTATAGATATCAATTATATACATGTATGTAGGCACGGCTACGTACTAATGTATGTAATATTGCGAATAGTTCTTCTATTTCAACATAAATCATAAATCAATTTACTAAAATTTACCTATTGTATATTATAATATGTACAATTTTGCAGCATTATGAAGAGGAGACGATTTGAATTTGAATAAAATGAGCAATTTTATGTTTAGTGTAATTTATATTATTTGACGATAACATTTTGTATGTATATAGTAATTGTATACTAATGGAGTGCTTCTGTTGTATGAGTGTGTGTGGTTATTATTAATGTGGTTACGCAAATTTATAATCCAGCTATACATGCGTAAGTTATTTTATACAATTTGAATAGGTAAATATAATAAATTATATTTTTAATACTCCTAAACCTTATGAAATACTGATATAAGTATGTTAACTGTATTCATAAAAATAATTTTCAGCATTAAACCGTATATCAAAGTGAAAATCTGAAAAATATTAAATCTTTTTTTCACCGCCTATATTTACAATATTTTAATACAAATGTATACACATATTTTTCTAAACGTTACATATGAAAATAATAACACTCATATAATATTATACGAAATACGAATATTGATAAATTAATCATAATCGCTCATCTTTGTCATTTTATAATAAATGTATCCTTATTATTATTATTTTATTATAATTGCGTGGTTGGTAAATTTGTTTAAGATGCGCAGAACTAAAACCAGTAATTAACTATATTCGTTAATATATTATATACAGATAATTGAGATTCAAAGATTAACCACCTACGCCTACAGATCATATATAACCTATATATATATATATATTAATATATATTTATATATTATGTATAATATTACATACGTATATACGCATATTTGCACTGTGTTTAAAAATAAACTTTATTGCTACATCATTTGGTATTATTTATTAATATTATCATAGATTAAATTTATTGTAAAATTCGTTATAATATTATAGTAGGTATAGTATAGGTATCATAAACTTTAATACTGCTTATTATAATATAATTAGTATCACTAAAGTATTTATCCACAAAAAAATAAACTAAATAAGGTACCTGACAGTATTCCGTCAATTGAGTAATTACTGTGACGATCTGATCTGATTGTTGTGTCTCTGCAGACTTCCTCCGGACAATACGAAATCCGTTTTGGACAATTTTTCTAAAAACCATAAAATTATTATTAATTAATAATGCATTATATATATAATAATATAAATATATATTATATCATTATATAGATAGATAGATAGTAGGTATCATATAGCTGATTAAAAAATAATGATTTCGACTTTGAAAAAAAAAGATAAACTTATGAAACATAATATAACATAGCATTTAATACGGTATATATAAGATTCAAACACGAATAACATTTAAAAAATAATATTATATAAAGCAGACGAAAAAATATATAACTACCTATATATAATATATAATAGTGTTTAAACTATATGAATAAAGATCAATGTGGATATCTTTCGAGATCTCGATACGATATACGTGCGAGTCGTATATAATATATTATAATAATATGAGTCTTCAGAAAACATATTTAGAAAAATGTTTTGTTTTTTGTTTTTTTTTTTTTTTTTGATAACTATTCAGCCATAACTTGAGGCTTGAAATGCTGATGAGCGGGAAACAACAACGACGATGTGTTGCCGAAATTATCTTGGGATATGTTTTACGACCGACTATAAAAAACAATGGGCCATAATACACACGCGTGCAGTATATACAACGTGATGGAGCCGGGTTGTCTGGTGTCGAACAGGTAAGACGTCGAACACCAGTGCAGATGCCGCCGTCGATGAGGATGGAGAAAACAGAGAAAAAGTGAGAGAGAAAGATTATTGAGAGGAATGTGTCGTACACGTACACATTACACACACACACACACACACACACACATGTAACAAAACACTTGGGGTCCATTAATTAATAGCGCGCAGGCGGTACGTCGCATGTTGTGGGGGGTCTATTAAAGAATAAGAAAAAAAACAGAAATGCCAACAGCTAAAATGATTGATCAGGAATTCCGTGTATATTATAAAAACGA
This sequence comes from Aphis craccivora, assembly GCA_009835225.1. Taxonomy (NCBI): domain Eukaryota; kingdom Metazoa; phylum Arthropoda; class Insecta; order Hemiptera; family Aphididae; genus Aphis; species Aphis craccivora. Next base: position 3,525 of record VUJU01001069.1, on the reverse strand, counting down.
AAAAAAGGTGTAGTTATTAAATATTCATGAGCCATATATATTATATATACATTACACATGTACGATATATGTATATAGGTACGGGTTTTATAATGTGTCCCGAAATCCCTTAGAGCAATAATCGGAAGACACGATGACGACGTCTTCATCATAACGTAATATCAACGACGGTCGGCCCGATTTATTGGCCTTTATTGTTTTGTTTCGCCAATAATTTAAATCCAAACACTGTATAATTATGTAAATGGGCGCGTGCTAACAGAATAATTTATTTTTAATTTATCTTCACGCAGTATATCTTTATTGTTTTTATTATAGCGTCTCCGCGCAAGAACACGAGTCGCTGAATAGGTTTATATATATATACAGTATATTACTATAATATTCACTATCGAAAACGAAACATCATTAACGTCCGTTAAAGTCTCCGACCAACATTTTGAAAATCTCTCAATTAGCGGTGACTTTTTTAACACATCGATTTATTCATTATTTTAATAAAATTCATTTTTTTATTTATATACTTAAATGCATATTACAATTTATTAAAATATAGTATTTATAATTATTATAATACATTAATCAATATTATAATAAAACATTAACTATCAAAATAAATAGAATAATATTTTTCATAGCAGAAAAGTTCCTAAGTAGAAAGAGCATAATATAATATATTGTTAACATGGTTATACGAAATTAGATTATAAACTGAGAAAAAAAATATAATTATATAATGTTTATTCTGTAATAACACATTTCGAAAACGTATTACCGTGGGGAATCGGATGTGTAGATTTTAAAATTGAAAGATAATTATTCTTGTGAAATCCGACTAAAAAAACCTATTCACCAAAATTCGATATAAACACGATGATAAACGCATTTTAAAAATATATAATACCCGTGCTGGGCGTTCCAATACCGTTTGTTTCAGTAAATATAACTTACAAATAATATAAACATTAATACCCATCACATTTTTAAAATATAGGTTCTTGTTTTTAATACTCGTTGCTAAAGGAATAAAAACAACAGCGTAAATGAATAATCGTTCAAAACAATTTTCGTTGTATAGCTGTAATTTAACATAGGTAGGTATTATACGTAATTAGGTACGTATCCATCTTATAAAAATTAATATCAATAGATAAATTATATATATTATATATATTTCCTATATACAGGGACGGTTTCAAATTTGATTTTTAAACTTTTATAAATGCAATTTACAATTTTTATATTTTAAAATTAATTTAAGAACAACTTACGAGGAACCTTATTAATTATATTTTGAAGCTTTTTGGCTAAGAATAATGTATAATCAACGTAAATGAATCCGTAACATTTAAATTTTTTATGAATTATTTCAAAATGTTAAATTATTTTCTCAAATAAAATCAACGGTTTTATATAGGTACTCTTTTTAACTTCTAAGCGACTTGCTACTTTTTGGGGCTGGCCTTATTTTACATGTCAAAGTTTCGAAGATGGTTCTTGGTTAACTGGACAAATCTAGTTACTCAAAGGGTTGGGTGGGGGGGGGAAATTGTAATTTTTTTGTGAATATTGAATTACTTTAAATTAGATTATCAAATACTCATAAAAAAAATAATGCTGCTTGATAATATTGTTTTTTTATTCCAGTAGAAACTTACTAATTATAAGGCAATTTGTTTTAAGTGAAAAAAAAATGTTACTGAATATGAATAAAAAATAAAATAAAAATATAGTGAACATATTTTAAATTTCTAAACATATATCTAGTTTAAATATTTGTTTTAAAACTGTATCATAACATAAATAATAATATAAAATATACTAGGAAAATACTTAAAATTAAAGTTTCAATGAGAATTTATTTTTTTCTACATTAAAGAAAAAAAAATTAACTTTTTTTCAAACTAATGTTACCTACATATTCTTGAGTTTTTTTTGATTTGTTTTTAGTTTTTCCCAATCATTCATAATGTGAAAAGTTTTTTTTAGGTCCCCAAGGAACACCAACTAAATCATATTTTTAATCAAAAATCACTCTCAAATTTAAATATTAAAGTAAATGTTTTTTATTCCAAAACCTGATGATGCAATAAACATACAAAAAAATAAATAAATTACAGCGAGCATTGTTAAATTAATTTTATTATTACAAAACATAGTTTATAAGTTATAATCTCCAGGTTTTACTGAAAATTGGCTTTCTAAAAATTTCTTTTCATATATTTATTTGTGTTATGAAATTATTAATCAAAAAAAAATTTACCTCTCCAATATATTATTTATATTATATGTTTACAGAAAATATGTATACAGCATAATATTAAAATAAATCAAATTATTATTTTCCACAAGCTATATATTTATGTAGCTAATAATTTATATAGATGTATAATGGATTAGTGGGCATATTTTGATGGAAAATCGTAAGCTTAGATGGACAGTAAATATGGATTATGACACGACAGGATGACTGAAAACACTTTTTAATATCAAGAACATGTGTATTAACATAGAGTTAAGACAACTCTTCCATTTCTATGTATGTGGATTTAATAATAGAATAAGTAGCCTGTTCAGGTTATTTCACATACTTGGACGTGATCGCTGTTCACTATGCCCGGTCGGATGCTGCCTGTCTCTTGGTATCTGTTGAGTATCTTGGACACGCATCCGTGCGACACTTTGAGCTGTCTAGATATGTTGCTTGGCCGCACGCCGGCCGCTGCCATTTCGACGATTTTTAACCGAACCACATTAGGCAGTGGTCGCCCGTTGATGAACGTACCACCGAGCTGGTTCACACGCCCTTGGCCTATACAACAGTTATGATAAATATATATATTTATTATATTGTTACAGTTAAATATTGATACCTACGTATATATTATATACATATACAGGCAGGTATTACCTATATTATTTGAAAATCATTAACCCAGTATCAGTATTACTGATAAATACATTTTATGAACAAAAAAAAATTATTCCATAAATCGATATAATGTTATGTGGATCTACAAATTATACAAAAAATTGAGTTATCAAAATTGTAAATAATAAAGGAAAATTATAGGTAAGTGAAGTAGTTTCATCGAGTTCCACATATTTAATATCAAATAAATATATTAAGTATATTGAAATATATAATAATATATTTTCAACAATTGCGATAGCCCATCAAATCGAATTTTTCAGTCCAATTTTATTTAAAACTTTTAAATTGATACTAAACAACAATATACAAACATACCTACCTAATTATATATTGGTTTAAAATTCTTGTTTAAACTTAATTTTGCACTTTTCGATAAATCCAAAACATTATTGATTGAGTGTTGTTTTTATTTAACTTTAGATCTTTTATGCGCGCAAATATGTACTTTCAATATATCATTCCAACGTTCTTTAATTTTTTTAAGAAAATAATGTCTATATTTTAATTAATATTTATGTATCAAAATAAAGCATCTATACTGTAGTTTTGATTTACTATTAATTTATTATCTAATACTAATAATTAATAAC